>VZSG01000895.1:178720-192056 GCA_013398315.1 Nothoprocta pentlandii
ACCCTGAGCCCCCGCGCGCGGGAGCGAGGGGCCGGCGGCGCTCGCGGGCTCCGCGCCTCAGCGCGCGGCGAGGCGCCGAGGGGCCCTGCCAGGGCCGCAAGGAGGGCGGCCGCTGCCTCCCGCGGGGCTGCCTAGCACGCGGGAGAGGCAGCGGGTGTTGTCCACCCCACACACGCCCGGCTCGTTCCCGGAGCACTGCTGCTCTTGGGGAAGGAGCAGGGGAGCTCAGTGGCCCTTGCCGCACTGTAGTGAAGCTTGGCAGAGTCAAATTCATCTCCCCACCCTCCTTCCCCCCCAACTAACCCTTTGCTACAGTCTCTAGCCTGTGTCCCTTCCCACTAAGAACTGCATCCTTAGTTAGTTACATCGTATCAGTAAAGTATGCAGCAAAAAGGTACTGTATATAGTATATGTTTTGGTTTCACACTAATTTCTTACAAAAATAATAAAACATCCCTATTTCTGAATGTAACTATTAAAAAAAGGCTAAATCACAAGTGATTGTAGCAGGTCACCGTGAGGCAAACCAGCTAAGGGACACAGTACCTTGCTCTCAGCCAAATCAACTGCTTGTCCCTCAGTCCTAAAAGCTGGAACTTGCTACCCCCGTTTTCATTCGGTGTATATTTTCATATTCAAGCTGGAAGAGAAGGCAGGAACAGGATCGCAGGAGGAGTCGCTGACAGCAGGAAGAGGAGTGGATTTGCCTGAGAGACTTTTATGACTGAAGCTTGTTGCCTGTCAAAGTGAAAAGCTGCTGGGCGGCAGCACTAGCAGCAAAGGCCAGGGCCCCTGGGAAGCAACCAGAGCCATGGGCAGACTGCAAAGTGTGAGCAAGAAATGGGAAAGAAATGTATGGCTCCAGGGTTAATTTCATTACCAAAATTTTCTGTTTTTTCATACTCCACTCACATGTAAGTCCATGCTAGCACAAAAGACAGAGGGACTTAAGTTGTGTCGAAATAAAAACCTAGACTAAAACCAGAAGTAGGATCCCTCATTTAAAAAAAGTCATCCAGAAATGTTTTGTGTAAGCTGCACTATATCACTCCATCCAAAAGTATATACTGTGACAGTGCCCACAAATAAAATACTAGAAAGGCAACTTAATGATAAGCAAATAGCTATCAAATATTAAAGTTATCAAATCTTGATGAGAGCTACTATGCCAGCACAAGCTCCTGGGCACAAAGGAAGATGCTCTCATTCGCCTTCACTGCCACTGCTGGTCATTTCCCAAAGTCTGAGCTGTCATCTTTCACAATGCAGTTTTAGGTGCAATCATAGAAAACAAACTTCATTGGTAAGTGACAACACTAGTACTAGTGTGCTAGTACTCCCAATATTGCACAGGCCCAGAAATTCAGCATAAAACTGAACCACATGGGAGTCTCAGATTCTAGTGCAGTGTGGGCTGATGTGGATTGATTATAGATCTGACAAGTGCAGGTTCATTCATAAAACAAGAAATGCCAAAACACTCTAGTAAATCTGAATGTTCTGCGGAAAGGTATCCTTCCCACTCCACAACCAGGGAAAGTATTGCAGAATATGATTTTATTCCCTTCACAAAATCAATTACCTGAAAATCATGCATATAATCACACTTTCAGGACAAAGATTGATATGGCACAGGAATTAATTTTTAACTGCTTAACACAGGGCTGAAGCCACATACATGATGATCCTTCAGCAGCCTATAAAAGCTATCTCAATCCATAGAATTAGTGTGGGATAAACAGCTATGGACTTACGACCAGGAAATTCTCACAAATTTGAGTTTGATTGCTCGGGTAGATTAGTGGGCAGAAACTTCCCATGGCTGGTCATACCTGGCCAGACAGGTTATTTTAAGGCCCATATTCATTACACCTAAGTCCAGGGGCTTAGCACAAGTGCCTTAATCCACCTGACATGTGATTCACCTTCCCCTGAACAGAATTCTACATGAACAATACGTAATTATCTCCCTTCACACAATGTCAACAAAGGCGATTCAAGCCCTAGGAAGAAAGTATGCCCCAAAAGCCACATTAAAAGTGTGAAGTAACCCCAGAAGTTTGGGTTTTTTTAGCAAGGTGCTGGCCAGCTGCTCTCCAAGCTTCTTGTGGTACGTCATCATTAAAGGCAGCAGTGTTGAATCCCTTCTGTAGTAAGAGCAGCCTGTTGGAAAAGCCTCCTTGCTGAGCTGTGTTTGGGTGCTTGAGGGACCCAGGCCTCTCATTCCCCAGGGCATTCCCCTAGGCACGTACACCAAAACCGAGGGTGTAAGCCAGGCCTTTCTGCAGCCCTCAGTGGACTGTGCAAGTCCGCGCCCAGCTCCGTGATGCTGCCAGCTCCGTGATTGCTGCTGCTCTCCAAGTGACCATGTCTATAGGCAGCCCAAGCATGTCAACCCTGTCACACGTCGCTGGCTTCCCCTTATCTACCACAGAAACCAACCTTTCATGGCAGAAAAGTCACCTCTTCCTATTCACTCAGAATTTGATATGGTCTAAAAAGACATGTACTTGTGACACACGTATGACAACAACAAAAATGTTTCATCTGTCATTTCACAGTTCAAGTTAAAAAAAATGCTATTGTCAAGTTCTTTAACATGCTAAACTTCAGACATGGCCAGTGATCTCTTCAGCAAGCAAATGACAGCCTCATTCATTAAAAACATCACCAAAAGGTCTGGGTCACACCTTCCAAGAGAGAGTCAGCCCCAGAACGGGATGTCACCTGTCACTGAGGTGTCCTTGGGCTCTGAAAATGGTATCATACATGAGTAAGCATGGATGCTTTCCATGCTTTTCTTTCTTCTCTAAAACACAAGGCAATTTATATACTGATATTGCAGCACAGCAGCGGTGACAGCAGCAAGGACAACAACAGATGTCACTACTTAAGACAATAGAGAGGAGCAACTGCAGGTCAGTCTTCAAGACTTAGTACAGTCCAAATCAAAGTCATCCAAACTACGCGTTATCGCCTGGACAGCAGAAATTCCAATATGTTCACGTTGAAATTCTTCAACTACATTGATGACACTGTATTTCCCAAGTCTTTTCAATATGCTCCCTGATACTGCTTTGCCTCCTTTGTAAAAAAAAATAAAACAAACAATATGGCCATTAAGCCAATCAGCAAACTAGGAATAAGAGTCAATTATTTGGCACACTAGTTGCAATTATATTTTTTTCCTGCAATGTTTCCAACAAGTAGCCCTACTTATTTGCCCATTACAGAAACAATTTAGAAACAGTGTCAGCTACCACTTGCTCCTACCCCCCCCACAACAGCCTGCGTATCTACACCGTGAGCCACATCAAGGAACTGACTCAATTTAATCCTTCCAATTATCCATGAAGATTCCAATTAAGTCAGATCAAACCCCCAAACCTGTCTGCAGCACAGCTACATCAGCAGTAGCCTTAGCACAACTAAAAGTTCAGGCACATCATGGTAAAACCCTACAGCAACACTGCTGCCAAGCACATGATATCCAAGTCTAATTGACATGAGTGTTTCATGCAATGAACATTACAGGGTTCAAGTAACCAAAACTAGACTGGACAAAGGATTTTCTCACCAAAATCTAACTAAATAGAAACTAAAAAGGAAATTGAAGCTAGTCTTCAATTTGATTTTCATTATGCCTTTCAGCCTACCTTATAATATAAAACATTGTGCTATTTGGTAACTGCTACACCTAAAATTTATGCTTTAAAGAAAATCATTGAGCATAGCTATGCTGGCCTCTGATTAGCTAATTACTCATAAAAATTGACAATTGAGCCTCCTTATGGTGCAAATGTTCAAAATATGTAACCATGCCACCTTATTCTTTTTATTTCCTAATATATGGTTTTACACCTGGCCCCTCCTGATGTGCTACCCCACTAGCCCAGAGACGAATTTTGTCAAAAAAGCAGCAACTATCACATTTAAACAGCTAACAGTACGCCAGAGCGCTTCAGATTTGTAAGACCACAACTACTCCCACTGAAGTCGGCAGCAACAGATGCATTTAAATTTAGCATGCCTAAAATCACACCAATAAAATAAGAAGAAAAATTGAAAAGTTAATTTACAGTCAAGCTCAGACTTTTCACTGCACCATAGCCTTACTTCATATACTGCATTATCTCTACTAAAAAAATGAGTAAATTGGAATGGTTTAGCAAGCTTTCTGTTTGCAAGAAGAGAAGACTTATTACGAGTACTGTTCAGTGCTGTTATTCTATAAATGGTGACACCTATATTTTGTCAGTAGCTTCCGTGTTTGTTATTAAAATCTCTAATTATGCTATCCGCCAAATGCTCCGCACGTATCGAACAGTATGCTATGGGTGCTCATGTGGGATTTTATTGACTCTCCACTACAGGAGGCTCTGCTGTTTACCTTGTGCTGAACCCTCGGGCTCCTCCTGTCTCACCCTGATAAGAAGAGAACAACAGGGTGAATCAGACAAGGGTGAAAGAAGTCACCTAATCATTAAAACCACTGAAGTGAACTGTAATAGATGCGAGTTGAAATACATATTTATTTCCCCAAAATCTGAACCAAGGAGATTTTAATTTTTATCTATTATGATGAAGCTTAAAGTTAAACAACCCATAATATCACCAAAATGAGTGCTTTTACACACTGTTACATAACTGTTCCCTACTTGTTCCCTCCACAGTGAATACAGCACAAACAAAATCAGGAGCAGAGAAACAAATAAGCAAGGAAAGAAAAAAGAAAGAAAGAAACCAAGAAAGAATTTTTTTTTTTTTTGCTCTGTTTAATGAATAATCTATTAAATCCTTACTAACTTGGAAAAATCATCCTTATTCAATGACCACATGGGGCTTTTAATATATAAAAACACTCAGAGATAACAGATAATTTCTATTACTTTTTTTTAATTGCCAAGTACACGTGACAATTTCTCCACAAAATTCTGCATCCCCCTTAGTATTTAAATTTGTTTATTGACCGGGGACAAGGGGTTACGGTGAAGTGATGAAAAAGCATAGAGCTGGTCATGCATATTTTCTTTCCAATATTACCTTCCAATTGTCCCTAGGGTGTACCACCATACTAATAAAACACAGCTGAATGAACCAGAACAAAAGCACAGGGACCAAAGACGTGGGCTGCTGCTTCTTTCTATCTGTATCCCCTGAGAAAGAGACTCCTCCTTCCTATGAAGAACATCTCAGCTTTGACACCTGTCACTTTTCTCCCCCCAAAATAACCTTGAATATAAGAAAAATTGTAGTGTTAATTAATTGGTACGTAAAGCACATGACATGAAAGGATCTTTCCTTAATGTGGATTTGAGCCTTATAGCCCTTACAGATCTCATCATTAATCTTATCAGGATAATGAATCACCATTGGCTTCATAGTTAATAAAAAAAAAAAAAAAAAAAAAAAAAAAAAAAAAAAAAAAAAAAAAAAAAAACTACATCATTTTACTCCTCCTAAGAATTCAGCACTAGGGCAATGGACAGCATTAAGAAACCAACCCACCTTGCTACAGTTTCGTACACATCCTCTTCATTCACTGTGTTTTCTTAAGCCTCCTACAACGTGCACAGCAAAGAAAGAAGGGCCATCTTTTCTCTTTTCTCAACACAGCAGAAAGACACCAAATGTTTGTGCCACAAATACACTTGGGTGATCCATTTTCCCAGCTGAGTCTCTGTTGCTGGTAGCAATCTCAAAATGAAGAAAACAACCATCTGTGTTCCTAGTACAAGATAACAAAAGACTAGAATCCTCTTAGCCTTAGTAAAATATACCTCAGCTAGTATTATAAACTTGCATCACAGAGATGTTCTGATGAGGAAATAAAGTCCAAATTGTGAGGGGAAAAAAAGCACTTCTGAGTTTGATACTGTCGGTATCTTGTAGGTGTGCTAAAATACACACACACACACACACACACACACACACACACACACACACACACTTTTTTTGAACCAGGTTGTATTTCTTGTTTCTAATCACTAGAAATGGTCACTAGCCACATGGAAGTGGCAAGGAACTAACAATATTTAAGACTTTCTAAATGAGATTCTCAACAGCCTTAATACAGATAAAAGCCAAATCAGCAGGACAATTTCTGTGACATTATTATGAGACTACCTATTCAAATACCCACTACAAGTTAGTTAATTCAGTATGTAAATTTGAATATCTTTTTTTTTTTCTTTTTGGCTAGAAATAGTGTGTTATTGAGTCAATCTGTCAGATTTACAAGACAAACCAAGTAATTGTCTAAAGAAAGCATTAGCCTTAAAGTAATTGGTTGCCATGCAAGTATAAGCCACTCCATCCTTCAGCATAAATGCCCCCGTCGGTGATTACGTTACACCTCTAATGCTAGCTGCACTATACCTGCCAGCCAAATTGTTTGTAGGGCTCTGCAAACCATGTACCCAGCAGAGATCCATGTACAAACTGGTAGTGAAAATGCAGATAAAACCTCTTCAAGTGGGGAGGGAATTCCTCCCTGCACTTGTAGTGCCCTGTAGAGCAAATAAATTAAAATCCATGAACTGAATGCACCATTTTCTGCCCAGTGGGAGCTGCAAATTGATCGTTTGCATTATCTGTCCATCTGGCAGCTACAGTTGAATGTATGTGACCCCACATAACACCACTGTTGAGAAGACATCAAACTTGGGCAAGAGAAGAGGCTCTCAAGCACATTGCAATTACCATGCTGCTCGCACGCTCCATGCTGATTGCTATAGTAACCAGACACCTCGTACGGCTATTTCCTAACGGGAAGCATTCCTCTCTAATGCCTTGAATTTTTGTTCTCTGGGTAATCATCAACTTGCGCTCTATCTTGGGGGTAAAGGAGCTTAGCTGTTCGTGTTCATTTGAAAAGAGAAAGATGACTAGAAGTGAAATCAGAAAACGGTTCTAACACAGACAGGTGGATCCCTGCAGGATACAACAGGAGTCAGCAGACCGGAGGCTTCTACAGCCCGACTTGGAGATTTCCAGGGAAACTGGAAGCCGCTTTTCCAGGAGCTGTAGGAATGGGCAGGGCAGCTTCCCAGCTAGAGCAGCTGGAGCTCTCGTTAACTACCAGGATTCACGCTGGTCCCAGAGATCTCGCTTCAGACAGGAGACATGCTTAAAACCAAGCTGTCCACCAACATGTTTCTCATTTTCTGCATACTTCTGAGAGAACCTCTGGTCCTTCTTCACAGGTTTAAGCATAATGAAAGTCTATAGAAATTTTCACGACTGGAATACATGCAAGACAAAATACTTACTCTGAAAGTCAGCTTCCCTGAACTAAGACGACAAGAACAGGCACAACTTTTGGCTAGCTCTATTATCCCATCTATTAAACAGGAATAATTGTCTTTCTTGACTTAGCAGACAGAGAATGAAAACTAATTATTTTTCAAGCACTCTGAATATTACTTCGATGAGCAACACAGATGAGTCCCTAAGGGAATAACAATTCTGTGTTCAAAGTGGAGTTCGAATAGCATGTTTTAAATAGGACCCAGAGATACAAATTGAACAACAAAGAGTAAACAAGATATTGAATAGCTGAACATTAAATGTAGAATGTCTAAACTATGCACTGAATAAGGCAGCAGAGGATGGAAAAATATTATGGTCACGTGCAATGGAAGACAGCATCATGATGTACCCACGTGACAAAGGTCACAAGAGCATTTCCTATCCTTGCAATCTCACTGAAGCCCTTTCCAGGGCAGTTTTTCATGTATAATATGTAAAAATGAGTAAGGTCTCAAACACTGATCTTTGATACTTAGCTTTTGCTAGATGATCTCAAATCCACCATAACTTGCTCAAAACACATTATGCACACAAGACAAGGAGCTATGAGCTCATTTCATTTAATCCCAACACTGATACTAGCTGTCTAGGCATTTATTGATCAGTACTAGAGCCAATCCCTGACACGTTGGAAACCCAACTGCTGGCTACACCGGAACCACATGAAACTTCTCACTAAACCCAACTCACAGGGAGGAAGCTAAGTATACCCTGTTATAAACTGATTTACTACTATTAACAATGGATATAATATCAGAGCCTGATTTCACCCAAGAGCAGATGAAGTGATCAAGCCTGGACCAGCTGGTTACAGTAGAGTTCCACATCCTGAGCTTCGGCCAAGCTAAATTATGGTTTGTAACATTCACTTGCTCTTTGAGAGACACTAGTCTCAGCAACTGCTCTTTCTAAGGAGAGACTGCCCAGATAGGTTCCTTCACTCTGTTCCACAATTACACTCCTCTGTGCCAAGCAGTAAGTAGATGATAATGCATTAGCGTAAATGGAACAGGAAATATCTGGGCATCCATCGCATGAGTTCCCCTTCAAGCTGCAAATGCAGAGACTAACTGCTGTGGGAGATAAATGCTGATGTTGTCTCAACTAATGAAGTCACCGAGTCACAAAACCCTGAGCTCCTGAGCGATGGTTTCCCCTATAAAGCTTTCACTCTGGGTCCAACTGTGCCAGCATCTCCCTGCACCCCCATTTTCCCCTGCCACCGTGTTCTATTTTGAAGCGGGTTTAGCCACATTATCTGGGACAGTTTCTTGCCGTGAGAGAAAAACAGCTCCTCTAACTTTCAGTGAAAAATTGCGTGCCTATATTTAGCAACAAAAATTGGAGTAACACTGAACAAATAATTTATTCTTTCCTTGTTGTAAAAGAAAACTTTAATATGTCAGTCTCATATCCTCCAATTGGAAGTGGTCCTTTAGAAAACATTGTCTTTCTAACTGTACCTATATTTGTACCTATATGTACTCAATGAAATACATATTGACAAAAACCTTGAAGTATTTTTCAACATTTACCCCAGTTATTACATTTACTTATGTTATTTAAACACTATCTGTTATATATGTTATTATACGTCATATTATATATTATATATATATTAGAAATATATCTGTTATACTATATGTTATGCTATATATGTTATTTATGTTATTTATAATAATAAACTCCTTCACAATCTGTTTATACTAGGAAAAAAACCCCCACTACCTACGAATGGTTCCCTTGCTATTCAGATATGACATGCAGTCCATAGATATCAGCAAGTCCTCAATTTCATTTTTAGGTGTAAGCCTAAGAATAAACGCTGGCCCAAACTGTGGGGCTTTTCGTGCTGTGGCAGCAAATGGACAGAGCCAGGACTCTCAGTGATCTTGGGTTAGCACAGGGGACCCCACAGGTCCCAGAGGCTGCTCTAGAGCAAGGCAGCAAATTGTAGGGGCGAAACCGGGCTCCAGGCAATCCTTTCACAGCTCTCTTCTCAGGGCACATTGTTTACCGAGGTTACAATTCAGTGAAGCATTTAATCAAGTTTACATGCTTTTCTATACTGTGATGATCTTAAAAGCATGCTGAAGAGGTGTAATTACAGAGTAACACTATGCAATAGGCTGTAGGCTTACCTATCCTGCTAATTGAAACATAAATAATGAAGTATGAAAACCATGAAAAAATGAGACCTGCACAAATTTTAACCTAAAAAACATCACTTTTAGTCATCTTTAAACAGTATATATTTTTGATGAAAATTCCCCAAAATTTAAGAAAACATGCTTTGAATTACTAAAGATGTGATTTACTAATATGATTTGTGATTACATAGTCTTGCCATTTGTGTCAAAAAATAGTCATAGGCTTATGTCATAGCAAATAATCAGGAATTGCCCAGAATACTTAGGAACTTGCAAGTGAATTATCCTTCACAGTCAAATCGATGATGAGTCTTAAGCATAAACATCATCTTTATCCACAGAAGGTATTTCCCAGCACAGAGCTCAAATTCTGAAACAAATTAAAAGCAACAGCATCGCCAGGACACTGGTAGCAGCCCCACAGCCTTCCAGTCACCTTAAAGAGACAGCACTGCTCTCCAGCACTGCAATTAACACTCCTACGGTGAGTAGAAGGATGATTCATTCTAGCAATAGCAAAAAAAACATTCAAGGAAAATGGCTACATTATAGACTTCTGCCGTAAAATAGGTCTTTCCTTCATCTGCCATACTGTGAGGAGCCAAAATACTATAAACAGAAGATTCATTCCAAGCTCAAACGTATCCTAAGCCAAAACATTTCTAGAAACGGATGGGTGTATTTTTACCTCCCTTGCCTGCATCAATAGGGAAACCCTGGCCCCGGAGCGTGGTGGTGAAGCCTGGGGCGGAGGCAGATACACTCAAGCGGGCAGCTAGAACCACCGAGGTCAATTTTCACATCATCTTCCTCAGTAAAAGGCTCTGTCCAGAAGCCACCTTGCGTGAGTGCTGCCCAACAGAAACCCTGGATTGACAGCACTGCAAGCCAAAGCAATATTTCCGACCATTCTGAGAACCAGGAGGAATGTTTCCCTTACGTAAGATATGCCTGGAGTAGAGAGACTCCACTGCAGCACACCATGACCTCGACTAGTCATGAAAATATTTCGGTCAATAAAAAACATCACAGGGGCAAAACATCAATATCTTGTAAAGTATTCCAGCTACTTTTCCTTAAGCGTGTATTTTGGATATTAAGTATTTCACTGTAAACTTGCTGGCATTTGGACTTTTATCATGGCTAGAAATCCAACCTAGAAAAAGCGTTCAGATGCAGTTCATGTTTTGAAATCAGACATGAGCAAAATCAGCTGAAATGCCAGTCACTGGGCGTCCCGGGAGAGGGACAGCTTGGCCACAGCCACTGAATCTTCTGGTACACTCAACCTTGGGAGAAGAGCATCAATGAGGCTGGTGTCAGTCCAAGCCCTGCAAAAGACTTCTCATTGGTGCAAAAAATGCAGATGCGAAAAGAAAAATAGAAAGCAAAACAAAACTAAAGAGTTTGTTCAACTCCTTGAAGTAGGCCTTGTTTTTCAATACAGATTAAGTTAATTCATTTTTAAAAGAAAAAAAGTATTTTGTATTTTAACCTGTAGTACTGTATTACTCCCCTTTGCTATTAACCCCAACAGGTGAAAGAGCACCTTAGGGAGGTACGTTCTTAAAGACATCAAAAACTTCATGTTACAAGTATCTGTCTCTTGTCTGTTCCCTTAAGCATCTTAATAGTTGAACAAGCTGAAGACTGAAATACAACTGAGGTGACTAGAGGCCAGGAACAACCGATGCTCTGAGCACATGTGCCCGGAGAGCAGGGCCGAGTGGTTCCCCCAGTTTCAGGGCTGTATTGAAACAGGGCTGCTTCCCGCGGGAGAGGCTTCCTTGCTCTCCAATCAATAGTGTGTTTCAGAATATAAACCCACAATCTGCCTTCCTACCCACAGCTGCAAGGTCAAGCAGGTCTTAAGAGAAGATTTTTAGGAAGAAAGGAACCAGGGATTTCAAAATTTAGTAGACATGAGAGTTCTTGAAAGAAAGGACATTTTCAGCACACTGTTTCTCCAAGTGCAAAGGGGAAAAAATGATATCTGAGGCCAGCAGCTACTCCTGCTGTTCACACCAATAACATTTAACAACCTTCCCTACCATTTTCTCATGAGCTTCACGGATTTTGAAAACACAGATTCCCCAACGGAGCAGCCAGGGCAGGGCAAAAAAAAAAAAAAATTGTGCCAGCAAAAGGGGTCCCAGAGCCAGCGCCAGGGGATTCTGCTGGCTACCTGAGTCAGCACCCAATGCTCACCCTAAAAGGAAACAAAACTGGCTTGATATTTCTTTTCCAAAGCACAGATCCCGTTGCTTGCTGCACTCCTTCCTATATCTGTAGCCTTTTCGAGTCTTCCAACTTTTGTCCAGATCCTACTGCCCGACATACTCCTATTTTTGTCCTTTTCTTTCCTTGGGTGAACTGCATCTTCCTCCCTTCACTCCATGATGTTTTTAGTTACCAAATTCCTTTTTAACGGACTTGTACCCAAATACATATGTGTGCTTAACAACAGCCTGCTGTGAGTGTTGACCAGCCCCCCTGCAGTTTGTTTGCTTGAGACCTGCTGCTGCCCTGGGTGTGAATCACCCATTGAGGCTGCAGGCTCTCTTGGCCTTTAGGAGAAGGGCTCTCTGTTGTTCTGTACTCACGCAGTGCCTAGCACACACAGCTCCGTTCTCATTTATTATTACAGCATCACTAATATCTTCATAAAATCTTCCTTTTTCTTTTTTTTTTTTTTTTCTCCTCATTGCTGGATGCTGCTTTGTATGTTTTTACTTTTCTAACCCTCTGTCCTTGAGATAAAAATGACAGCCGCCTTCGACTATGCATTGAACAGCAGGCGTGATAAAACCCGGCTTTGTGTTTTACCCAGAAGCTCCGTGTAAAGTCTTTCATTGTGGATCAGCTCCTGCCAAACGCTGCTCTGCCAGGCCTGGCAGTGGAAAGTACACCCACGCACAGCAGCACCCTTTTCCACAGCTAGGAGCCACACGAAAAAGTATGTTTTAAATAGTCTATGTAAAGACCAATTAACTGCCTTGTATGGAACTTGGTCGCACACACAAAACAGCCCCCCGTTCTTATAATTAAACCTGTGCACGCACTATCTTTTTAAAGCACAACCAGTTTTGACTGCAAGGCAAGGTCCCTGCATCCTGCGTGGAGCTCAGCAGTGACCCAAATGCATTCTCTGCGTCCACACGGCCCAGAAGGGCACCCAGAACACATAGAGCCAGCCCACCCCAAACTGGGGGCTTCGATATGCAGCTTCTGTTCTTGGATCATACGCACATTTCCCGCAACACTGCTGCTGGTGTTGACACGCAGTTTCTGAAGAAAATTGAGCCCTTCCCACACATCCAATAAAGGAAAAATTGCAGTCCAGGCCCTGCTGAAAGGACAAGGGGCTGCACGATGGAAAGAATGACATGTTCTGGACACTGCAGGACAAGCTGAATCCTGGCTTGCCTAACAAAAGCTTCTTTTCATTACAGGGTGGAAAAAAATCCCCTTTTATTCTCTAGCCTTTGAAGGGCTTACATCACTGCTCCTTCAGTGGCAGAACTTCAGGGAAAACAAGCTTTCTCCTGGGCTGCTCAAGTGACAGTAAGCTAAGAATTCCTGGGAGCTTTTTATCTACACTCACTCTTTACTAATGGATGGTTAAGGTACCTTCCCCTAATGACTCATCTAATGAAGAAACAAAAGCACAACAGAAACTCTCAGCCTTCTTACATTTACAATGATAATGTTAAAATGATTCCAAGCTTCTCTCCACTACAAGCTGCCACATCTTTTGCCTTCTTTTTTTTCTCTTATATCTTTAAATTATACTTAAGATTTCCAAAGGAAAGTCATAATCAACTTTAAAATATTTTCTCTATAATATTTAACATTTTTTCAAATACATAAAAAAT
>VZSG01000895.1:192209-243419 GCA_013398315.1 Nothoprocta pentlandii
TATATATATGTAAGAAAGGAAGAAGCCTTTAGTTTCTGATAGGTAGAAAATCCAAAATGTCTTTTGTCAACTAGAAGCAATTCTGGCTTTACAGTTTATTCATGCTGCTGTTCCATTAATGAACATATCCACATATTTCAACCTGTCATGCAACAAATGAGTAGAGCACCTCACAGTGCAACTGCCATTGTGGCTTCCTGCAAAGCCTTCTTTCCAGGGGTGAAAGATCTGTACTGGTGTGTTTGCATAAAACTGTGCAGTGCACACTCTGGAAATTGGAGTGGATTGGAAGTCCAGTGCCTAGCATCTCCTCAATTCAAATATTAGTTCTACTAGAACAAAGTTTTCCTTAGAAAGCATTACTGACACTCCAAACTTGGCTTTACAAGAAGTTTGTATTCAACAGATGTCATGAACTAAAAGACACAAATTAATTTGTGAATAGGCATGGAGATATGTTAACACAATTAATAACAAAGACCAACACACACAGCAGCACTTTTCCACAACAAGCACCTGCAAAGATCTGCCAGCTTCCAAGATCTTCTCTTGCACCTTAAGCATGCACACGCTTCAAATTTGACAACTCTGAGCAGTTGAGCACGGACGCAACCTTAAGAACTTGAGCATATGTTCAACTGCTGCCAAGGGAATCTAACGTAGACAAGATGCTGTAACCTTAGGTGGACACTTAAGCACTGTGTTGGATTAATGGCAGAGTCCTACTGCTTCACAGGACTGAGCATATTTTGAGCAGAAAATCAAAAAAGCAAACTTGGACACAAAACCACTGGGATATTTCATGAAACAAACACCCAAATCATTTTTCAACCTTTGAAATTCTATACCATGAATTTTAAGAGCAGCTCTGGATTAAGAAAAATATTCTCATTTGGTTACAAATTACTCATCTAGAAATATCCGGGACAGACCTTCTCCCCCTACTTTGCCAGTGCACAAAGATCCTGGCAACCTTCTTCACGGGGCTGCACTCGTCTTTTGTTCAACTAATGGACCTGGACATGTAACGGAGAAGAGCAATCAATAGGAATCGAGTTGGCTGCGAATAAGTGTAAAGGATCACTCCAACTGAGACACACTAGCACTGACCTCTGAAGAATTACAAACCAGCTAAATGGACAGCTTTGGGAACAACCAAAGCCCAGGGGAGGCTGCAAGAGAAGAGACCAGAATAGAACAGGACAGAAAATTTTCCATTTCTCTTTTTGGCCCTTCCCTTTTCTGAAATCATTCTCAACTCTCAGGCTTTAGAGATCAAAAATCCAGGTTTCAATGGTACACAGCTGTTTCACTGGAATGAACGGATAATGAAGCATGTAATGTCTAGTAATGAAACATGTCTAAAGCAATTCTGAAGCCAATTTTTGCTAAGTAAATAGTTGGACACTTTCATTTAAGATAAATAGCCAGAGACAGATCTAGAAAAATCCAGCCTGAAGGCATACCAAGTCTCACTACCAATAATGTACAGCTGTCTTTCAGACCAGGTGTACTTTATTGTAACACATTTTGTGTCATTCTTTAATTTCTATAGTAATAACCATACATATCTGTCAAAAACACCACATCAATACCACCAGCAAATGGATGCTATTCTTTTTCCAGAAGCACAGGATACTTGAAATGCTGCAAACGTGCATGATATAATTAAACCAAAGACATTATTTCACCTATTTTTCCTGTCAACGGACTAAAACTTGTTTATGTAAAAGCCATTTTTTATATACCTCTAATGAGCCATATATATCTATATATACCCCACAGCCCTCAGAGAACCAAGAAAAATAGTTGTGGATTTCCGGCTTAAAAGTTAAAAAACTAAAGTTAAATCTAAAAGTTAAAAAGCTAAAATCTCCCGAAGTTGTGCTTTGAGTCACCAAAGCCTGGTACTTAATTATGGCAGTCACTCATCAACCTCAGACCAGGGTTCCCATCTGCCACCTAAAAAACAAGCTGATTTCATGAAAGGCTTCACTGAGGGGGCAATTGGCTGGAGTTAATCTTTGCCTTGACCTGCACTTTCATTGCAAGGGCCTGCAAATCATTCCTTAGCCAAGGTCACAACATGCTGAACCACAATTTGCAGCAAGGCTTTCAACAGCAGTGGCCCTGAAGCTGGGACTACTGCTCCAGTGCCAGTCCTTCCCGGCTGGCAGAGGACAGGCTAATTCACAGCACAAGCACAGAGCTGGCACAGGAAAATATCCCCAGTTTTATAAGCAACTGCCTAGCTCCATTTTCTGTTGCTCGAGCACTAACGTGTTTAGTTCAGACCTGACCCACCAGATGCTGCCCTTGTTGGAAAGGTCACTACCTTCACTGGGTAAAAGCTTAACCAAAGCCTGCAAATAAGCAGCCAAGGGCCACGCCACAGCTCTTATCTGCAGCCTCCGCGTTGTGACTCTGCCCCAGGGAAATACAAATGAAGAACCACACTTACAAACGAGATTTTCATCAACCTATTCCTTATCTACAACTAGGAAAGGACATTTTTAAGGAAAAAAAACAACCTGGAAAAATAAATTTCTTTTTCTTTTTTTTTTTCCTTTTTTTTTTTTCTGTGAGGAAACACTAACTTCTTGAAACAAAAATTTTATGTCAGAATTGTTTATAGTGGTTGGATTTAAATATTAGCTCTATTTGAACAGCTTGGACCTTATTTAGCACCTGAAAAATTGTAACCACTTTAAAATTTATATAAGATATAACATTTAAGGCTCCAAAACTAGAATGAAGACAGCAGTCTTTCAAAAGATGTTGTTTTGCTAAGTTTTGTTTTGCACAATTTTAAAGGCAATTTTGTGTCAATTCAGGGTAAACGGTAAAACGTTAAAAGAATTTCTCATGCAATGCAAATGCTAAGATCTGACCTAGCTGAAAATGTTTTTCGAAAACAAAGATGGTCTTTAATGATGATCAAAGCAGAGCTGCTGCTTGATGCTAAGAACAGGGTTTGATCTATGTATGGGTGGGTGAACATTAAAACTATAGGCAAATGAATGTGTTTACTGAAAACAAGCTATCCTGTGGTCCACGAGATGCAGACCACAAGTCATTGTAATTTCTGTGGAAGGACTTGGCTTAAAAGAGTCCTTCTCTCCTTAAAATTAAAGATGTCAGAGGATCATTTTAATATCTACAAGCTTATAAGAGATTCAGAAGCATCAGCAAGCTTGTGCTCACTGGTACAAGGCAGAACAAGGCACTGACTGTACGATGTGAAGAGCTTACCAGGTGTGTAATCGTTTAATCTAAGGTCAAACATCAGCTACAATTAACTTTGGTCTAGAAAGTAGAATATAATGTAGAAAATAAAGAGAAATTAAGGAGATCACTAACTTGAGAACTTGTAAGGCTTTATCTGCTGAAGTTTTACTATCTTTTTCTGGATATTTTGCCTTTTAGAATCTAAATTCTTTTAGAAACAGGATTAAATGGTTTAGGCAGCAAAATTCAAGCAGAAATAACAGGACTTCTTAAAAAACAAGACACTTCGTAGCTTGTGTGTTTGCTTTCATTTAATAAACCCCATCGGCGGTCAGTCCAAGTCTTCTAACATTACACTTCTGAAGATAAATTTGACTAAGTTTGCAGTTAAAGACAAACCTTGGTCCAAAACTGAAAAAGAATTACTTCAACCCATTGCCTAGAATGAAAAACGTGAACATTAAACCAAGGAACCGCATATACTCAGCCTGATTGCTCACACGCTGACATGTGTAAATGTCTTTATCTGATCTGTCCCATTTAAGCTCTCTCTTACTTAAGACAGATGCTTCTCTCTCACTTCTGTACCAGACTATACAGCACGCTTCCTTAGGGATGTAAGAAAAGGTTTCCTCTGGATTAGCTAGTTCAGATTCGCTTTCCCAAGCTCTCTAGGTAAACAGCGGCGCTTCTGAATTCGAGCCTCTTGCAGAGCAACTTTTCCATCCTGGCAACGCTGTTGCTATGGCAATCCCATCTCAACAGATATTCTTAGCAACCACTCAGACTTCTCCCTCCTCAGCAGGCTGGGGTTTAGTCCAAACCTAAGCTGCATAACCCAATTTCCGAGAATCAGACATCATTAGAAGAATGATTAGAGGAGCGAGAGCTCACGAGCTGCTGAAGGGCTTGCTCCGCAATCCCCACACGTGTAACACCCGGCAGTGGAGGACAAAAGGCGTTGAGGAAAGGGCAAGGTCGAGGGTGCTGCACCTCAGCAGGGGATGGGGCAAACCCACAGCACCCCGGCGCAGCTGCAGGGGAGCTCTGGGAGGTCCCCATTACCTAAAAATACCCCTCAGTATTTTTAGTCATATCTAGTTTGCTATCACCCTGCTGTGCTCAACTAGCACTAGATCAAGTTATATTTATGGTTTCATCACTGAAATCTCAAGCAAAGGCATGCAAGACACCATCTCAGGTTTCACACCATGCAGCAATGGGGCAGTTAACTGCAAACACTGCATCACCAGCACTGCTACAACTGTTCCTCGCAGAGCTCGTGCAGGTAGCTGACCCACACAAGCTGTATCAACTAGCATGCTTTCAAGGCAGATAAGCCAGGAGCCAGGCAATCCCGGGCGCCCACGTTACTCCAGTCACAGACGCTGTGCTGGGCAGCCGCCCTCCATCCCGCCTAAGCTCCTAAGCTTCCCTCCGCTCGTCACTCGGTGAGGGCAGCAAGAGCACCCAAACCAAAAGCAGGGTGTTAGTGTTCAAGCCAATGCAGTGTGTGACTGAGCAGACTTATTTACAATTCCTACTCATGTAACGTTTTAGAGAAACCACTTGGGGATGAAAATGGCAACCAAAGAAACTCATACCCACGTTGGAGGGAGGCAACAAGTGAAATGAATTGGTTGGGTGCTGCTTGAAACAGATCTGGACCTACTACTCACTACTGAGCCTGGATCTGCTGCTTTTATCAATACTGTCTGGCACCGTATTGACACCTCGGCATGACTGATAGAGAGCTGTGCTACAAGGCCAGAGGGGCCAGCCACCCTTTTGGGGACAGGCACTCCCTGGGTATATCGTTTACTAAGAACTGGGAAAGAAAAAGGCCAAAAAATATCTCTTTCCTGTAACATCTCAAAACTAAGTAACCTGTTACCACATTTAAGTGCAGCACAACTCTTCAGAAGTAAACACAGAGATGCAAAGAAACGAGTATTACCTAATAGCACACCCAAAATAAAAGCATGAAACCATAAGAAAACATAGCCAGCCTTTCTGTCATTCTGTCTGAAAGCAAAAGAAGAGTAGTTTAAGAGAGTACATTCTCGTGGTCAAGCTAGTGCTTTTTTGTGTGTTTGTTTGTTCTTCCTATTCCTATAGAAATTACAAGCTCCATCTAAGATCAGGGCCCAAAACACACATACTTCATAAATGCATAAATAAAAAACACTGCCACTAAAAGAAACACTACAGTGTTTCTAGACAGGAAAAAGCCCGATAGACTTGTCTCTTTTCCAAAACCAGCATCTCGAGGGGTTTCATCCACTCTAATAACAAATAACTCTGATCTAAAATCAGAAATTCTGCAATAAATGCAGAAAGAAATGCAATAGAAAAACGTCATGAGACCAATAGCCTGATCTTGATCCCACACCAGCATATACTGGAGGGAGCCTTTAAAATCACACCAGCTTGAGACTCAGTATGAATAAATTAAAATCAAGATTAGGCCTGACATTTCAGCTTTGCTAGTTCTTAGTAAGTGGAAATGAAGCAGAATTCTCCCAGATGCTCAGTTAATTCACAGATGATACGGTAAATATCAGCTGGTACTTCCTTTCTCATTTCCTGCCCATCTCTCTCTAGGTGGGTCCCGGGAAGATGCAAGACATGGTTTTGCAAAGCACCTGAGTATATTGCATTTATTTGGACGGATTTTGTGTTTTCTTTGAAGTGTACTAAATATAACTGATCATTTTTCTTCCTAGCCTAGAAAAGAAAGAAAAAAAAATCAGAGCAGACACAGATTTCTTCTCAGCAGTTGCCTGCAAGCAGCAATTGCAGGTGTCTTCCCCAGTAAAGCAGCACAATCTAGCCCTGCCTTACAGGTGCTCTGGCAATGCACAGGGCTACTCCTGTGCTTTGCTTGCCGTTACAAAATTAAGTACAGAAGGCTCAATTTTAAGGACAGTGCTAGCATCAGTTAGCATCAGTTCTTCAGGAGCATCAGTTCTTCAGGCCAGCTCATGGCACCTGCACTTTAATGCAGCCAGGGATCCCACGCAGCAGTCCCGACCAGTGAGGCCATTAGCAGTTAACACATCTCAGACTCGCATGAAAGCAGCCTCTGCATATATGGTGGTAGCTCATCTAAACACAGAAACCTTCAGGAGAGGGGGGGGGAAAAAAAAAAGGCACAAAGAAAGGCCAATTGGCAGAGGCTTTCACAGTTATGTCACTTTGATGTTGCTGAGGCAGAAGCATCGTAGTGACATGCCTTATATAATTTATTCAGGTCATTTTCATTCTGAATAGGTGAAGAGAATTTCATGTTAAACCACTGATTTTCCTTTTTGAACATTTTTGGGAAGCATTTTTTAGACAATGGCTGACGATGCCACCACCTGCCAAATATTACTGACAGTAAGGAGGATAAGTTATCTCCTTCTGAGTCTTTATTTTGCAAGGTGAGAAAGTGTTAAAAGGTTTTTTATCAGCAGTGCATGCTACACTGCTGAGACTCTCGTATGCCAAATACAGCACTGAAAGAAATCCCGATAGAAGGATATTATGTTTGCAAATTCAAATGCTCAAAGTGCAGGAACAGCAGAATTACACAATTAAATGTATCGGCTTGTGTATATATATATTTTGATGTTAGCAAACACAGAGATTTTTTTCGGTAACATCATCTGATTATTAGGGGCCTTCTCATCCAGTCACTGTTTCTTCCTCCACTCCCTAACATGCCGAGACTTCAGGATGTTACCTAGTGCACCTGCCCAAAATAATACCCGGATGAGGGTGCTCGGGACCTCTTCTGTTGCATTTCAAACACCTCCAAAGACAGAGGTACCACAGCCTCTCTGGGCAGGCTTTTCCAGTGTCTGACCACTACTGGGATCCACTGGATTTCTACTGTGTGAAAGGCAAAAGGAATTCCACAAAGCAAGTGGCAAAACACCAGAAGGAACTTGCAGGCATTCCTGCCAAACTGCCACAACGGGATCAGAAAAGAAGATATTGAGAAACTATACATACAGCTCGCCAAAGAGAACATAGTAAAGATTTCTTATAGAAGGACCTTTAAAATAAATAAAAAGTAAATAAATCATAGCTTACTTGCTGCTAGGTGGTAAAAAAAAAGCATACAGCACAAATTAATTGGCAGTAAATACATTGCAGTAACTCTAGAATAGTCTCAAATATATATATTTTTTTGTCCATAATTTTTCTTGAGAAAACAGTAATTCTTCTAACATGCAATGTTTTTTGTTTTGTGCAGAAAAAAAAAACGCAGGGATTTACAGTAGCTTTTAACTTTAAGTGCTTGTATATAAAGTTATTTCAAATTTAAAAACTAGGTGCTTGCAAAGACTGTCACATAATTAAACATTAAAATTTCTAGAAATCTTCACTCTGAACACAACAACACAGGAATTGCACAAGTAATTTGTATTTTTAAATAGACATTGTTGCCTTGAGCGTTTATTGAAGTGCACATTTATAGGTGACAAAATCAGACCTAGCTTTACCATTTTTTTTAAAGCACCTGCTATTCATGCAATAGAGTAAATCTTGCATATGTGAGGGAGGGCAGATTTCCAAACCTCTACCAGGTGAAGCACAGTGTTCCCATTAAAGCCTATCTGGTGAATTCTGAATAAGAACCCAGCAAACACAGATCCTTATGCAATTTAAGATTGAACACGTGCAGGGTATATGTAAACACTTCTGGAAAAAAAAATTCAATATGGAAATCCATTACCAGAAAAGGTCAGGGGGAGTTGAAACAATATAGCAGGAGGCACAGCCAATTACTACGCTTATCTTTTCACTGTGATATGAAAATCATCTTGAGGACACGTGCCTGTTCCATTACAGATCACTGGCCTCATGGCGAGCATCACACAAAGACATCCTGTGGTCGGTGTCTCACAGTATCTCGGATTACAGTACTATAGGGTTACTTGGTGTCTCCAAATCTACTAGCCATCTTAATGCTAAACAGTAAAGAAAAATCAAAAGGTTGCTAACTTGGTCAAATTTCCTCCAAAACTGAAGCAGATTCCTTCAGGTACTAGCTTGTTTAATACTAAATGCAAACCCATTCTCTTTTCCTTCACTGGTTAGTGCAATATTACCTGTACCCCTCTGATTTCACACCCACAAGCAGAAACTCATAGCAACTTTTCACCCTTAAGCTGCATACATAATTTTATGTTATACTTCCATAAAATCACTGCCTAATTCTGAGAGCACAAATAGAGTATGCGACTGCAAACCTGCAGGGCTTGGGACTTCTGGCCTCGAAGATACATTTGTGAATTTATCTCCATCTGTTATTAGTAAGAAAAGAAATGATTTTAGGTTCTTAAGTCTATTACCCTACAGCCATGAACTGTAAATAAATACAAGCTATAGGACTCTCATGAATGTGTGCATAATCTAACAAACTTGAATAATCTTTTTTTAACTGGACAGAAACCCAAAAGCTATTTTCTGGAAATTTCACATCTATAAAAAGATAAAAAATTGCTTGTTTACAAGATATGTGGAACAAACAGCAAGGTGTTTTAGGCAGGAGTGTTTGACTTGAAAATAAAAACCTCTCCAGATTCTGGTTAGCACCCTATTTTCAGGATATACTTCCTGGAGAACACCACCAAGTAGAGAGATAAGCACACCCTCTGCTCTTTAAATAGCTTTTCTGCACTTTTTTTTTTTTTTTTTTTTAAGAAATCTGTTTTTCAGCAATTATGCTTTGAGCTTTACACTGAAGTAAACAAATATGTGAATACAGATTATTATAAAACCCTTTAGGGATATGCACTATGTAGTATCTAAAAGAGACCAAGTTTTTACATCTATCTTGCTGCATTACTCTAAAATTCCTTGATTGCATAAATACAATATCAAATGAATTAGGACCAAGGATGAAGCCAAGGGCTAAAACCGGAAAACTTATTAAAAGAACAAAGAAAAACAGACTGTAAAAATCTGTGTGGAGTAGTTAAGTGATTTCCAAGTAAAAAAAAAAGAACATTAAAGGTGAAAACAGAGGAGTACAGTCATGCTGACAGTACGACGTTGACAGTATTCTCAGGATCCCAGCTACAGTCTTACACTGTAACTATAAATAAACATACAAACAAGTTACCACTTCAGCATTTTTTCAATCTTCCACCTATTAATCCAATTAATTAAAGGGATCATAAGTGGATTGTCTTCAGTTTCCTTCATGTGATAAATCCTTCAGCAGAAGCAAAACGAGTAAGAAACCACATAAACATGCCACGCTATTAAGTGTTTTGTAACGAGAACAACTGATGTTAGCATTACTGTCAGACTGCTCTAACTCAAGTGACCTAAAAAATGCAGTGGTGACCAAAAACCCATGATGGATTGTTTTTCCTTGGTACTAGACTGCTCTTTCTGATTATTTTAATTGGTTACAATCTGTGTTACCACATTTAGGGAAGTTAGTCAAATTAGTTATATAGCTCCTGATACAGCCACACGAATCGCACCAACATCATGTTACTGCGTATAGGAACTGCCTGCTCTGCTACTTGGAACTTGAGGAGAAAAAAACAGAATAAAATCTGTCACGAAGCCAGGGAATCTTGATGTTATTTTAGCAGCGGCGCTTGGTTTAGCTTGGGTGCCCTGCAGGGGCATCCTGCCGAAATGCCAGCGTTTGGCAGCGGTATTTTAGTATTTAGGCAAGCGGAGCTGGGCAGCAATGCAGGGCAGGGGAGGCCTCGCTGCTGGAGCCACAGCAGCGCCAGAGGAGGGAGCATCAGAGCTCTCTTGTCTGGTGGCTGCAGCCACTTTCGCCCCTGGACCCACAGGAAAACACCCAGGGCGAAAGGGGCTCTACTAAACCTCCTGCTAGTTCAAGCCAGGTGCCCTTCTGGCCCTACGTACTCTCCTTGTGCAATCACATTGTCCCAAGCCAGCAGGGCAATGAGCAGGAGAGGAGTTGACTCCCAGGCATCCTTTGTGGTTTGGGGTATTACAGCCCTGCCACATGTAGGTTAAAAATTTTCTTCTCCCTGCTCTGCCACCGAGTAATGGCTTTTTTAAAGGATTATGCAGAAAAAAATGAAATTTAAGAAATGCACAAGACCCTATTTTCCCACTCTCTAGCATTTCTCAACAAAAGGCTTGTCTCAAATACAGTCGGAGGGTTATCTATGGTATATTCAGTTTGGGTTCACACGCGATTTGAGTGTGGGTCAGAAGATTTCTTCATTAAATTTTCATTTCCCTTGGAGTGACATTTACATACTAATGGGTATCTCCTGATGCAAGTGTGAGGCGCCGTTCTCTCATGTCTGTCCATCTCAAGAGGTCCGCAATCCTCAGAACTCCCCAAAGGGAGGGCAGAAAGAAACAAAAAAAGGATGAACATCACAGTAAAGTGAGTAAAATTAAAAAAAAAAAAAAAAAAGGAAAAAAGCAGCCTTGGGAATATTAATAATTTATGGTTAATACCAAAATTCAAAGGCATATTAGAAGCCACCCAATTCCAAGTTAATTTTACAGACACATTGTTGCCACTGCTTATATGATAAAGAGAAAAAGAGAGGCATTTCTAGTGATATTAAACCTATAAAATAACAACTCATAAAATAAGAACATACAGTATAACCTAAAAGAAGTAGAATAACAGCATTTCAAAATTCAAGAAACAAACTAAAAGAGAGAGTGAGCAAAATAAATACCAATATATATTATTTACATATTTAACAATCATCCGTCTTGACTACTTGCTACTTCAAACCAGGAGATCTAGTTATAAAAGGTGAGTATATGAAGCTACAAATCACCGATTCACTGGCAGTCATTTATGCTTCTGACAGTAACTGAGAAAATTAAAGCTGATATGTGGGTGCTGTACACATCTGTTTTGGACTTTTCCACTTCTCCAGCTGCAGCTGTGTGAAGCCTTAGAAGTCTCTTTTGAGAGCCTGCCACACTGCTACGGTGCTTTGGACTGGCTGTCAGAATTTATAGGGAGATTTTTTAGTACTATGTCACAACACAGTTTTAATCAAACATTTTTTTCTATTGCTTTATCTCCAAGATCAACTGCAACAAATAGCCAGTGGTGAGGCAAGTGCCTCTTAAATAGGATGAAATCTGGTACCTGCCATGTGAAAGGTGAGTTTTAGCACAGCCTTCCCGAGTGGAACCCTTACCTATTTAGATAGGTGTACAGACAACACATTGGCTATGTGCTCTAACTCTCGTCTATTTCTTTTGCCTTCCAAATTAGAAGGAATTTGAAGGAATAGGGGAAAGAAATGAGAAATATGACTAGAAGCTTTCAGGCATGTCAGTAATGCACTAAACCTTTCAACTTCTCACATACAATAGCCATCAATGGACTCGGAGGAGATCAAACAGAAATTCCCACTGATCATTACTACCACTGAGCATCTTTCCTGCACATTCGTCTAGCTTTCAGTTTATATCCCACTATGCATTCCTAATCTAGATTCAGCTTACACTGATAAAAATATACATTTTTCTAGCAAAAACTATGAAAATATCCGCTATGCAATTAAGTGGTTTATGACAGTAATTGCATCTGTACTGGAACTATTGCCAGTACCAAAATGCCTTTAGGAATAAATCAGTGGTGGCTGCTTTCCTCATTAGCACCGTGATCCAGCAGACACCGGTGCAGAGGCCAGGTCCCAAGGAACAGCCAGGACTGCCCAGCTTGGCAGCAGTCAAAGGCAGGGTTTGATCCTTGAGCAGCTTGCGGGCACTCAGTGGGCCCATTCCCACATCCCCATCCAAGAGCTAGGAACCACCTGGCACTAACTAGCAGGAAATACCCCCTGAGCGGTGGAAACCTCTCCATGGAGGCTTCACCCAGAACCTCCTTCTCCTGGGAATCAACTGAAAGGTTAGGAAGATGCTGATCTGTGCACATATGGCATTGAGAGTTGAAATGAATGGCAGTCAGAAGCTTAAATAACCTCAAAAAATGCTTAAAAAGCCATGGGGAGATACTGTACATTACATAGATCGAAGAGTTGATAGTTTAATAATACACAGCCACACATATTAAATTTACCTTTTAATTACGTGGTTTATCTAACAAAAACAAAGATAAAATACCAAGAAACAATTTCACGTCTGTCTCACACATCAGTACTGAAGAACCAACTACGCCATTACGTCACATGTTCATCCAGAAAGCGAGCCTAGGGCTCCAGCAGGAACGTGCACATTCACAGAGTTCAGGCACGCAACGCTCACAGCCAGTATCCCCCCAACGAGCCATTGCACGCTGCTTTTCACACACGCGTTTCTCTTCTCCTTGACCTGGTGTTTGCCTTCCCCCAGTCACCTGATAGCACACCTAAGCACACAGTGGCGAGACGTGTCCCATTAAAGCACAGCTTAATGGGACAAAGCTAAGCCCTTCCTGCTGATTGCGTTTTTCTCAAGGCTGACAAATTGCCCAGTAGAGCTGCATGCTGTCTGCCGACACGGGCCATTTAGAAGCATCACACTGTTTTGCTCCTTAGGCATGTGAAAGGCTCCAGAGGTGGGTCCTCACATGGCACGGCCAGCTCCGGCACCGCAGGCGCTCCCACATGTGCCATTATGTCCTGTATTTCCATTTCAATACCTACACTTATCATGTACGCCAATTAAAAAAGGTCTGACAAAGTGATATAATGGGAAATGCAATGCCATACGGTCTTCATTGCAGACCATAATTCGTTATATTAAAAAAAAAAAAAGAATTCTAAGACATATACTACTAGAAATCATGTTCCTTAGAATTACAAATACTAGAGATACTGAGTGGAGTCGTCGGCTTGCTTCATACCATTGATGGCACCGCCCTGCTGTTCTGCTTATGGAAAATGCCTAGCAAGTGCTGCCATCAGTGATGCCTTGCATTAGGCGATGCTCCTTTCACAGACCCATGGAGCTAAGAGGGCAGCTGAGGAAAGCTGCCTCTCATGGCTGTTGAGCTCACGCAGTGAAGCCCTCCCTGCCTTCCTCACAGCCCCAGACTGAGCTCTGCAAACCATGCACTTCATCTGACCCCTGGTCCCAGGCTCATCCATTGCACCTGGGCCCTGGAGAAATCAGCTGTCAACATGACTTATTTAGCACACCAGACAATCTCACTGGCGAGCAACATCACCATACTTTTTCTTCTTACACACACTGGCCTATGTTTGCATTGTCAATTGTCAATGTTTGCATTGATGATTTGAAATCTTGTCCATAACCAATTCAATTGCAAAGCAAACAGGCATTATTCAACCCTTTAAAAACATACATATCAGTATCAACCTGCACAACTCAATGACTTCAATAGATCCTTAAAACTTCTAAAAAGTCAAACCTCGTGTTCAAGGTGACATGAGTGCCCTATTAACAAGCAACTAATCTACTAGAACAGCCAGAATTTGCTTCTTCTGTTTCACCCTCTGCTTTCAGCAGATATCTAAAATAAGAAGAGGGGGAAAAAAAAAAAAACACACACACAAGAAAAGCTCCCAACTAGGTCACTAAACCTTGTGGTTTAGTAGTAACTAAACCACAGTCTTGTGGTAACACTTGAGACCTGCTGAAGAAACGACTAATTTCAATCCACGACAAGGAGGCCAAGGAACAGCATCTTACTGCAACAATAACATTAGATGGAAACGGCACCGGGCCTTTTTGCAAAGACTAGTGACAAAAGATACATCCAACAAAGCAGAGACCAAGACGAGAGGAGTTCTCTTGGCGGCGTGTCTGCAAGCGGGGCAGCAGAGCGGCCTGCCCGTTCCTGCCCGCGGGGCCTTGTGCGGCGGCCGCCGAGCTCTGGGCACGGGGCCCGCCAGCGAGGGAACCGCCGCCTTCCCAGCGCCGGCTCTCAGCCTCCCGGCGGCCGCGGGGATGGCTACAGCCGCCGCAGCTAATACGCCACCGAGCAAGATAAATATCCGTAGCCTGCGGCTGTAGCACAGGCTCTTCTCTAATAACACACCTTTAAACTGTTACCACTACACACACCGAAACCACAACCTCTAACAGCATAGCGATGTTTCTGGCATTCCACTAACAGCCAACAGCCCCCCTGGAAACACTGGAAGAAAGTGGCACGGCTCACTATTATTATTATTATTATTATTATTACTACCATTGCTGCGCAGCACTGCTATGCTTTGGATGCCACGCAGAGCACGATGCGACGGCTGCCGCGTCGCACACGGGCATTTCAGGAACATCCCCGTGCCGGTGCCCGCGCCCAGGGAGCCGACCCCCTGCAGCGGCCGTTCCAGATTCCTTCCTCCTCACAAAGGAGCCCCGGAGACAGCGCCCAGAGCCAAGCACGGCCGCCCCGCACGGCGCCAAGCCTGCCCGGGCAGCAGCTGCTGGGGCGTCCTGGCAAGGGTTCGGGAAGAAGGGACGTCTTGCACCCTTTGCCATTTCTGCTGGCTCCTAGGAACGTCTTCAGCTCTCTTCCCTTCTTTTCTGTCACAGCCACAGCCCGGCCCGCTCTAAAATAAGCAAAAAAACGAGCTTCCTGCCCTGAAGAATTCTCCAGCTTTTAAATGGTAAAAATTAATGTTGACAGAAAACATTTTTCCGATAAGGATGGCCAAACAGGGAGCCAAACAGCCCAAAGCTCAAACAAGTCACCCTTTGCTTAATATTCTTTATAAGCCATAAATACTTCTAGTAGTTGTGCTGCTTAGAGCCTGATGCTGCACACCCTGTTAACACTGAGCAGCGCTTGCCCCCGAAACCTCCGTCGGGATCACTCATTCGAGAGGACTTGCTGGCAGATGAAGGCTCCAAGAGCTACCAGAGGCTCCTGCTCCCAAGCCGGAGAGCCCCTGTGCAGAGCAAGTGCATCGCCCCAGACTTCCCATCACATCATCCCAGCGCTGCGGCTTGCAAAGCACCTCCAGCTCTTTCTGCACATGGACATGTGTCACTGTCTCCAATGGCTTTAACTAAATGCCACTTCCTTAAAATGCCAGAGACCTAAAACCAGTTTAGCACTGCTACAATCAGTCAGACCGCCTGTCTAAAGGGATTTGAAACAGCACAATAATGAAATGAGGGAAAAAAATCACAGTTTTAAAAATTGTGTTTTAAATTATAATCCCAAAGCACACCTTAACATAGTCTTTAAGTTCTTTCATTTATGTCACACATCAAAAAAGAGATGAAAAATTTCACAGCAATCATAGTCTGAGTTAAAATGGAGGCTCCCTCAATTTCAATCACTAAGCAAATAAAAAGTTCAGGATAGGTCTTTGAAAAGTATTTTTAATTATTATACTTCATTTGTATTCCAACGGCAGAGTTGTTCTCCACACAGGGGAGAAACTACATCATCAAAACCCTTCTGTAAGGACTCTGGCGGCGCTAGGTGTGAGCAAAGGCACCATGAAGCAGAGCAAGTTTCATTAGCGAGGACAAGCTGCACGTGCAGATCAGCTGCCTGGATTCTATAGCCGGAGAACTTGGCCCATTAGCACCTAGATAAGAAACTGCCATGCTATAGCTGCAGCTCTACCTCCCCCTTTAAAACAACAAAAAAAAACATATTTTAAAAATGGGGTTTCATTCTAGCTAATACCCAAATGATCAGCTACAAATAAAACTACAGCACAGTAGAAGAGGAACTTCCATTGTTAATTGAACTATTAATTTTATGGCAACCAGCAGAATCGGTCAAAAAAACAATGCTTAAAGAGTTACTGCATTTAGTGTTTATCATCAGGAGAAAGGTTATTTATGCAAAATTAATAAGAAACTTGGGCTTTACGTAAAGTGCTACAAAGGAATTTCTCATGTGGTAAAATATTTATGAGCAATGGAAATGAGGGCAACCAGGATTACAATAAGCACAGAGGCCACAAGAGTGGAACTGCAAGGTCAAATTTGGGGCATTGCTTTTATTTTCTTTTGATTTGCTTTTTTTTCCTCCTTTAAAAAGAAAAAAATCTTACATATTTGTTTGAAGGCAACCTGGATACACACATTGCAATTCCCCTTTTTATTTTTTCAACAAATATCCATTTGCACTCCCTTTCCAATATGCAGAAAAACTTCATTGTACAAACGACTGCTTCCTAGCTGTGAAACTACTTGAAGCTTAAACTCAAGATCAGCTAAAACAGTATAATGGAAAATAATGACCTGGCAAATTAGAGAAGTAGAAACAGGTTGAACGCTATGACAGTAGCAATCCGAGGAAGGATGCTTTTTGATTCTGTATACGGCTACTGAAACTATTTTTAAAACAGCAACTAAAGCAAGAAACCATCCAAACAAAAAACTTCCTTTCTTAGATCTAATTTGCAGAGCATTAAATTATATGCACGCAGATACATGCGCAGACAGAGGAAGTGACCTGACCTTCAACAATTATTATGCACATAAATTGGATTCCTTCTTCTTAGCTGATGGAAAGATACAGAGTTTTATGGTAATGCTGGAACACATCCTCATCTTTTGTCTTTGTGTGCACACGAATGACCCAATTGAGCACAGCACGGAGGGAATCTCCCGAGACGGGCAAAGTTCATGCAAGTATTCATAGGAAGGAAGGTATGCTGTTATCCCCAGGCTCTGCCTGCTAGACTGTAATTAGAAAGGCATATCACTCTTTTGGCAGATGGGTCTCCTGGCCCCTTTCCAGCCTGTGCTTCACGTTGTCTATTAAGGCAACCCAAACTGTGAATTGAGGAAGGAAGTACAATGAAATGTTTCCTAGCGTACATTTGGAGGCATCGACTCTCTCACGTCAGCTGTATGCGTGTTGTATAAACACAGCTTTTTTTCTGTGTGTAAATAAGAGGCACAACAGCTCGACAAATCTGTGCCTGGCCACAGGATCATGTATGTGAGGACGGCTGGATCAAAGCTCCTTCAGCAATGCAGGGACAAGGTCTTTATTTTGAGAAAGCTACTGATCTCTTCCTAATTATCCCCAGGCAAGTAGCTCTGTCATGAGAAACACCACTGCAATGACAGTCTTTGCTAGCAACCTGAGCAGCAAAATGATAAAAATGAACTGAACCATCTGATCACTTATTTGATAGTCTAAGTACTTACTAAGTCAAACCGAACTAGGAAGCTGGTGTCCAAGCTACCTACCACCCTAAGAAGAAACTTCATAGATGTTCTGTTTATCCTGATCAAAATATTCCCCTCTCCCCTGCTCCTAAAATGCAACAATACACACACACTGCTCAATAAGAATATATAAATTATGATCCTGCCTAGGAAGTACCTATGTAACAGAAATATAGCTCCTATGAAGGTGTGGAAAGAAGGAAAAATAAATTAATTTCAAAAAAAAACCCAAAATAAAACACATTTTTATCAACCGCATTATATGGCATAGCAGGAAGAGTGCAATCATAAACCTCTGTGTATGGTTTCAGCTGCATTCCCCACGTGAGCTGGGAGAGCAGCGGGATGCGGGGTGCCTGCACTGGGGCTCCGCAGTCCCGCACTGCTTCCCCTCGCTGCAGCCGCAGCGCCGAGCTTGTCAGTCAGCGCGACCTGCAGAGGCAATGCCGGAGATGGGATACAGCCACCGGGAACTCCCCCGAGCCCATCAGACTCATTTTTAGTCCATTGGACTCATTTTACACAGACTACTGAACAGCTATCAGCTGGTGGCAGTTTGCACTCGCTCTTGCAGCTGAACAAATAATGAGAAAAAGAGATATGCAAACATCCTAGAGATTTCTCTGTGCGATTTTGCTTCAGTTGTCTTTTCCTGTCTTCTATTTGATTATCACGGATGCTTTGTTCATGGAAAGAGTTCACTCCCAGGACCACTAAGCAAATGTTACAACCAACTGCAGTCGCTGGGAAAAATGATTAGTCACAATGCTATTATAAATAGCAAACAAGTTTGTTACAATTGCAATCTGTTTGCAGACAATCAGCAATCAAGAAAAAAAAGGCTAATTCATCAAGCTAATTGTTATTAAAAATTGTATAATCACTAATATAATGGGGCACTTGTAAAGTGAGGTAGAAATCTTTACCAATCCTGACGCCAATTCCTTATTTTATCCACTTCTCCCAAAATGTAAATTTGACTTAGAACCATCACATGTGGAACACACAAAGCACAGACCCTCTAGTAATAAGGGAATTCAGCTTCTCCAAGGAAGGTGTGTTCCCAGAGATGTATTCAGATAGGCCTTGGGCACGGACTCAAGCCCATCGTATTTACTCACACTCAGGCACAGCTTCCATGAGCAGAGTTACTACCAGAGCGACTCCATTTGGGAAGCTGAAAAATTTCCAGAATTATTTTGAACTGAGTTCAGTCATTTCAGAATCATTTGTGTCTGGCATGTAATTAGTTTACTTGGGGAAGATCATTTTTCTCTCTTGTTGCCTACAAACCTTCCTGTCTGCATAGTGCATCCTGAGAGAAAAAAAATAACTCGATGTTAAAATTAGCAACCAATGCAGATGCTATTGTTCTTCCCATTACCTCCTCCTCTGCAGCAAGCATCTTGAAGGCAAATTGAGAGAGTTTGAAAGAAAAAAAAGATAAAGCTCAAAGAAAAATATGTCCCTCTAAAACCATAGAAACACGAGATTTTTCTGGTCAGTTATTATTTCAAATATAATTTAGTATAGCTGCGGTATGGGACCACTTATCATCCACTGTCAGGACTAACACTATTCCATTATCTTGAGACTTGAAAAGTCAAACTATGACAATTAAGACCTCAAATATTAGCTTTTAAAATGAACAAGACATCTCCGAAACAGTTGTTTTTGTTCTTTTTGTTTGTTTGTTTGTTTTTAATTAATTAAAAAAAAAAAGTAAAATGCTGTAAACAAGAGCATCAGCACTAACTTCACCTCAGCTGCCACAGAAGAAAGAACCTGTTTTTCTTCCTGGCCTGGCACAATGCTGAATACAACAGAAACATGTAATTGAGTTATACTGACCCCTTTCAGGAACATCATTTAGGTGAAATCATTCCCAGGGTTATAACTTCAACTATTTCTTAGAGATCCAAGTAAAGTCTAAAAAAACAGTGACAGGAAGCAAAGACCTCCAGCACCTTGAATAAGATTTCTCCCCAGGCGTCTCTTAAGCACCCAGGGCAAAAATACTCTCTGCACTGGGGACGCACAGCTCTGTTACTTCTCATTTTGTTCAGATCTTCCCCATCCAAAACACAATCAGGGAAATTTCTGGATTCGGACAAGATGAGATACTGATCCAGATTTTGCAGCTTCATGTGGGACATGTGGTATGCTACTTGGGAACCATGGGGCTAAAGGAAAGAAAAATCCTATATTGTGAGAGAGAGAGCACCTGAAAGAGCTAAGAAGAAAGAAAATGCAAATGTGCAAGAAAAAGCTGTGCGAGTCAGCATGTGTGCCTGCACGTGCCTGTGGAGACAATAAAGACTGGTAGAGGAAAACAATTTCACACAATAAAAATCTTGCATTTTTGCCTAATATCCTGACACTATACAGATAGATCTCATCCTCCTCTCCTTGCCTACTAGCTCAAGATAGCAGGTGGCAGGCAGCACTGAGCAAAGCCCAGATAATATTTGTAAAATATATCAGGGTCCTTAATAGTACAACACATGAAGAGTGAATTAATCCTTCTGTCAGGTGGCTGACGGCAGCATAAACAGTCAGGCTTTATACACACATAGGGTTTAAAAAATTACTAAAGCATATCCTGCTCAACCAGAAAGCAAGAAAAAACAAGTCTATGTCTTTGCACTGCCTTAATAAACAGATCTTTCCCTACTGAGAACTAGAGCACTACAGACCAAAAAAAAAAAAAAAGAAAACCTTCATTAAAATAATTTTACATCATTAAAGAGAACAAAGCCAGCAAGCAGGCAATCTTCTGATCATCAAGTTTACACAGAAATTCATGCAAGTTTAATAATAGGATCTTTAAAAACTAATAAAGATGCAGTTTGTTAATATGATTATTTCATTAATAATAAATTTTAGAGCATCTTACATAAAGTGTTTTGTATATCTGTAAGCCTCTAGTAACTTCAATTAAAATCAAATATATTCATAAAGACTAGTATTCAAATCTAACAATACCGTCTGTAATTTAAAACATAAGTGAAAGATTCAGTATGCTTGATGGACACCACTTGCACTTCCAAGAGGTGTTCATCTGATACTGGTGCAGCTCATCCTCCTGTTGCACCGAAGCAGAAGCTGCTCTAACTCGTGCAATATGTGTCCTTAGTGAGGGACAGTGTGCGCTTACAGTGCCCTTGTCCAGCCCAGGGGGCAACTATTGCACACGGTATGGCAAAACCTTTCTGGTACAGGTTATATCTCTCTCCCAGCTCACGCCTCGCTGTCCGGTGAGGTCTGGTGAAAGCTGAACTCGAAGCCTGAGCTGTGACATGTGTAGTATTTGACCTTGCATTTTTATGCCAGGGGGAACTCCATAAGCAAATCCAGTGGCTACAGCACCAAGCCAGCACTCTCTCATTCCCCTTTCATGCACAAAGGCTGTTAGAGAGCTGGATTCCAATGAACATTCCCCCGAAGAGCTAAACCAGCAAGCTGCTTTTGCTAGGACACTCCCTAAGAAAAGCACAGCTGGCCAGCAAGAGCAACAGCCCAAATACAATGTTTTTACATGTACTTTCCACCATGGTGATAAAGGAAACATAAAAGACTTGGAATATACATTTGTAGAGCTTAGTTTGGGCAGACTATCAGCACACAGGACCAGCAGGTTTTCCCAAAAACTAGCAGAAAAAGAGAAATAACTCCATGGGATAGTGAAAGCCATCACCTCACCAGATTCCTCGTGCAGACAGCTAGTGGGAAGACAGTCACACCTACCAAAAACAGTGTTCTTGGCTTACAGAACTGAAGCTATAATGTAAGGAACAAGGCTAAGAATCATTAAAAATTAAACTTCTGAAAGTAATCTCGCATTTTTTATTCAAAAGCTGAGACTGGAAGGAAGGAAGCTGATTTGGCTTGAATAGGATAAAGATACCAATGATTTTGTTAAGGACAGTTGCCTTCCCCCCCCCCCCCAATTAAAGACTATCATTACACTGGAATCTAAAAGTAGGGACTTTGACTGGGATTATGACCCCTGGAATTATGTATAGCTTTATATCAGGCTCAGATTTGACTTAACAGACCCTCAAAGGATTATTCTCAATCGGCTGAATTTTAATGTAACAAAGGGAGTCTGAAAACATCAAAATCAAGAACAGCGAAGAGACTATGAGCCATTTGTTCTCTACAGCTAAGAATTATAATGAAATTAGGCAACTGCTTCCTCGCCCTGCTGTCCGCAGGAGCCGCAGACTCGTTGCCACCGCTTCTGACAGCGGCAGTACAACATGCAACACCCTCTGCAGCTCTTAACACTGTACTGAAAACTCCCACCCGCGCTGCTGAAGAGATACTAGTGCTCCACTTCAAATAAATGCCACGACTTGCCATTTCCTGGGTCTCTGGAAGATATATGAACTTCACAGGAATAGGTGTGAATTGACCATTGTTTTCAACATGTCCAAGAGGACTCCCACACGCCAGGAGGGAGAGGCTTGTGCTTGAAGCGCTGGTGGCAGCTGTGCTTGCTGGGCTCGGTTTCCCAACAACAGGCGGTTGCTTCACATCCAGCACCGCTGCAAGGTCACGGCCTCACAAGGACGTGTTCCCGAGCCTGAGGAAAAGCCCCACGGCTGAGCTGCAGACCCCACGGACAGACCCCAACACCACAGCAGGCCCACGAGGTGGCTCCAAAGCGCAACTCCAGCGGGCTTTGCTCCTCCTTTAGGAATATACCTAGAGCTCTAAGTCTTCTTCCTCTTCAGCAACCCTCCCGTATATACCAAGAGGCAGGATAAGCCTTACTCAGTCTTTCTTTACTCTTCATACAGAAAGGCTCAGAATTATACCATTTTTCTGTCCTCTTCCCCCCACAGCTCTTTTCCTTTCTCTCCTATCTTGCCTTCCCTCTATCCTACCCCTCTATCCCACTCCCACCTTTCCTACCTCTTCCTTTTTTGATGTTGTGATCTTCTCCTTACTTTATTCCCTGGAACCTTTTACACAAGAGCTTCAGGCAAACATTTCATTCTGCAGCCGATACAAAACTACCCTGGATGCTCTGTCTGGTACTTCAGTAGAGCCTCAAACTAACACAGGCACGTTACGCGGTAGGATACTATATCCATGACCAGTGTCTTGAGGTTGTTTTCCTTGCTGATAGACAGGCTGAAATCTAACATTATCAGCCAAAGGCAATCTCTTTCATTGCCTATGTGGGAGGCAGCAGTGGTGCCAGGAAGAGTAAATAAGGAAGGGAAGTCAAAGGCACAACAACATCTCTTGCGTCGCCTTAAGTAGGGTGCTCCCAAAGGAAGCTGGGGGCAAGGAAGACAGAGGCACACCAGGCAGAAAGCAGGACATATACTCATATCTGAGCATCAACATCAATCACTTAACTGCAGCAACTTTACACCTTCGTCTGGTTTTACCATGGAAATCTGGGCACAGGCCTAAGAGACTCAGTCTCCAAGACAGTTCTTAGAAGACTCAGTCTCTGAACCAAGACAGGTCTCAGGCTGCCCTTCGTTGTTTCTCTGACCTACCAAAGTACCCACACCACCTGTGGGTTGCTCCTTATGGAGCCCGACTCTTCATGCTGGAAGCGCCAGGACGTTGAAGAGCCATTTCCACCTTCACATTCCAACTGCTGGGTTCAGTTCACACTAGAGGGTATCCTTCCTGGTGTGTAGATTACAGAGGAGACCAATGCCTCTGTGAGAAAGAGGGAAGAGAACATCCCTGGCAGATACAGTGATCTCCTTACATCTTTGGGGTAGTAAGATATGTATTCCAGTTGTGTTTATGAGTGCGGCAAACATAACATGAAAGAATGCCCTAGCAGAGTACGGTATTTAAGAGAGTAAAGTTAAATACAAGTTTTCTATATGTCAGCTTGCACTCAGATTCCCAGAGACGGAGCCTTAAAAGCTTTCCAACGTCTCTGCTACTTTCCCTACTACCTAAATAAAATCTTATTTTATAAGATCTCATAATCTCCAAATATGGAGAATTTGATTTTAAAGCATTTACATGGTGCACAACTCAAATAGGGATCATTGTGCTTGCAGGGGAATGATAAGAAACAAAATGCCCACAGATATTACAACAGGCCAGGCAGGTAATGCCTTGGAGAACTCTTCTTTTCAGTGCACAGAAGGGAAGCTAAAAATAGTCAGCTGTTTTATGTGCTCTATGAGGTAAAACATAGAGGTTCCTTGACCTACAGACAGAGGCTAACAACATGCAAGGAGACAGAGCAAACCCAGGAAAGGTATGGATGCGTAAGCTACACCGTTCATATGTTGTTCGTATGAATGTTCATATGATAGCGTTCATATGTTGTTACTGTACTCTCAATTAAGGTTGAGTTATTCTGGTTTAAAAAAAAAAAAAGCAGAGATGATTCAGTGCACACTGTTTCATGCCAAAGAACAATTTGCAGTCAACACACGTGAATCCTTGTGGTCAGATACACGATCATGCAGATCTTGATAGATTCTTTCTTAGGCTGGTTGCCCACTTGCTGCAACAGCAGATCTCTTCCAAAATACTTTAAAAATTCAAAAATCAGAAGCAACTCAGAGGCCTCCTTACCATTTTTTTCCCCTAGTTTGAGAGCAAAGCATAGGGAATCTAGTAAGTAAATTATTAGCCATTGTGAAAATATGTAGGAAGCAAGAATGAAGGAACTCCCAACACCAAGAGAGGTCAGTCTGAGGTCTGGGTTGTTACAGATTTTGGATTTGTCCCAGAACCAATTTCTGCTTATCCTCCAAGGAACAGATATTTTCTAACACATCAGGTCTGTTTTTCTCAATCATTTGACAAGGTAAAGAAAGTAAAATATGATGTAGATTGCAGAACTCTTTCTATAGCTTTGGTGGTAATATTAAATATCCTAACACCAACATAACTTAATGACCACTTCTTTTTAAGAAGCTTGACTTAGCAAGAGCTTATGCTGGAAACTTTGAAAAAACTGTAAGGGCATTTTGGGTTTCCTGTGGCTCTAAGTACCTCAGACCTCCTTAAGCTGCACACAGAGACACAGCTCGGTCCTATGACGCTCCGGTGACTAAAGGTCAGAAGTTACATCAGAAGTTAAGAGTGACCCTCTGACTGCCATTTTCTGGTCTACTGACACAGACCTTTGCAAAGAAACGTTTAATCTGGTCTAACAGAAAATGTCAAAGCTTCACTAAATGTCAAGATTTCATTATACTCTGAAATAGAGATTGTCTTGTTCAATAGTTTCAAAGGAATACCAATTTTTAAATACATTTGATGATAGCATACTAATTTTTTTTTAAATAAAATGTAAATAAATTCCAGACTCTGATAGAAACCAAGACTTTTCTTTGGGATTCCCTTGTCATTTCATTGTCACAACCCTGGCCTAACACTTCATAACTGTACATTAGATTAAGTGTGACATTTCAAATTAAAACTTACCCAGAAATATACAATGACAAGATACTTAAAGGACTGTTGCCTAGTGAACGAAGAAATGAAAATAAAGCTTCAAAAGTTGCAACTTTTCACCAGCAATCACCAAAGATAAGTTTTCCAAGCAAGAAAGCAATGAAAGCCAGAATAGCAACTCTTACAAAATGTTACATATTTTAATAAATAACAAGAGAACAATTATCTAGAGAGCATAAAACTTAAACTTGTACCTGTGCCATCATTGCAGCCCACGGTAAGCAAGTCTAAGCAATTTAATACCAACCTGTCTGTGCTTGTGGATGATCACCATAGAGCAGTGACTGTCATTACTGCTGGTACAGCTCTCAGAAGACATCATTGAAGCAAAATCATGCACGAGCCTCTGCAGACGGAGAACTTGGGTTGTGTGTGTGCATGATAGAAACCTCATTGACCCCAAGGAAAAGGAAGGTTCAAATTACGCATGCAATATATTTGCACAGAAGCTTTCAAGTTTAGTGGTTCATTTAGATAAAATAATACCGAGGTGAACACGGAGACCTACCTTGCACTGTTAACAAGAGGGCCAACCTTTTCAAAAGCAAATGCCAGGTTTAATTTGTAAAATGACGTCTTGCCTCTGAGAGAAACATGTCTCTGAACAGAAACAAAGCTCCACAGAAATAGAGAATACGTAAGATCTTGTATGATCAAAGTTTCTGTTGCTTTTCCTCTGCTAAATAACTGATTAAAGCTGATGCTGTTACCTTTTCATAACACTTAAAGTTGTAGAGAAGCACTGCTCTTGTTCTTCTGTCCATAACAGTGCCCTAACTGCTTATTTGTGAAGGCATGATGGCAAACTGAACAAAAAAAGTCAGCAAAAAATAATAACCATTTATGTTTTACAAACAACAGCCTGAATATTTGTAGACGCTCACCAGCATGGCAGAGCTCAGTGGCCAGATGGCCTAAGCAAGCTGAGCAGTTTTTACCACAGTGCAACAAATGAAACAAATCTCTTTTCTAGCCTTGAAGTTTGTCAGAAGATCATCAGAGCATTCAGATATCAAATCACAAGCAAGCATGGGAGAAAGACAATGCACAGCATTAAAATACCTTAAAAATAAAGTATTTTGCAAAGTGTTCGCTCAAATTCACCAATTAGCTTGCTAACCACCTCCCCCCCCCAAAAAAAAAAAAAAATGCAGTGACACAAAACACTTGGCACATTCCCCTCTAGTTTGAAAAAACTGTTTCACACTATTTGCAATTATGAGTCAAATATGATGCCACTAAGGGCCTACTACCTTCCATAGCACATATGTTTTCGAGATATTTAAATCCTTTGACTCTCTCAGTATTCATTTTCCCCACACCTTTTACTTGATATTCATGTTCCTCTGAAAGTGCAGGTGCTGCACGTGGTCAGACAAGACGAATTTGGTCGTGTCAGGCTGGTACTGCCAAAAGAGCTGGTGCTGAAGGAAGTGCTGCAAAGCGAATAAAAACCTGCTTGCTTTCCTTATGGACCTCCGGATCTGGGAAAGGCCAAGATGGCTTCTGCTCCTGTCTAATTCTCCTAGCCACAAATATCAGCTCGGAATACCATCAAGTTCCCTCCGTTCCCCTTCTGTCACAAAGGCCCTTCAGTTATAAGTTAACTGCACACCATTTCCAGTGTTTTAAAATGCAAAGACTTTTACTAGTGCCACTGCAAGATACTCAAAATATTGTATTCCAGTAAGCAGAGTTCCTAATGAAGCAGAAGGGACTCAAGCCATCATTTGAGGCCATAAATAAGTCATATGTGCTGGCAGAATAAGCAGAGACTCTGTTTTCCAGAGCCCACCAAGTGGAAATATCAGGAAAAAAAAAATCAATACACTTTAAGTAGTCAAAATTATTATTGCCTCTATTCCCTGTAAGTGTTCAAAGGTTTAAATTGGTCTCAAATTCTGTGATTCATGATCCAATAAAAACAGGCCTATCTGCTTCAGCTTATGATTCATGACCCATTAAAAGTCACACCAAGTTCCTCACTGTCAGAAAAATGGCTTATTTCTTAGTTTTTAAAAGTTTCCAAGTCCATCCTTCATTGTCTTACGGAAGACATTTTCCACGTAATATTTAACCAAGGCTTCACAAGCAAGCAGTCAGAAGAGGAACTGACATTTCCTTTTGGCACTCTTTAAAACACTGTATAACCAAACATCACCTTCAATCCTAGTCCCTACTAAAACATATTACTATAATGGGAGTAATAGAAAGAGATATGGGTAGACAGTGGCAATAGAGCACCCAGTAAAAATTGTATAAAAATTTATTTACAGCTAAACGCTTGCTGCAATGACAAAGCACACGTGTACAATTGGGTTACACCTCAGCTGAAAACGCGGCATGATGTAGCCATGAATTTCTTATGGACATGTAAGGAACTGGGTAAAAGTAAATATAGGAACACAGGAAAGAATTTCATCAGCTGCCCCAGGACCAATAGTTTTTTTTTTTTTTTTTTTTTTTTTTTTTTTTAATTGATAATTGGAATCTCTGCACAGGNNNTGCACAGGCTTTGTGGTTTCGAGCCCCTGCAAGGCAAGGCACTCCCTGGAGCACCACACGGTGGCAGCCGCCCCTCGCCGCCCTCCTGCGCCTTTGCAGCCGCTGAGGCTTCCCCCAGAAAGGGCTCCCGTGCCGCACACTGAACCACAAATACCTGTCAGCCCTTATCTAGGCGTAAGCTCCGAGGACACAGATACCCCGAGCTGAAGGACAGGCATTGGCTTCTCCCCCACTGTCCACACATTCTCACAGCAACTAAAATATCCTAAGCCAACCTTTTGGCAACAGCATCACTGGGGCATGTGTGTCCTACGCCAGTGCTGCCAGAGCCAGGCTGTAAATACCAGGCTATAAATACACCCACCCTTGCTCCACCGTGAAAGGGAGCCCGTGAGCGTCCCTAGGTGCATTATTTCCCATGTGTTTCCTCAACAGAGGAGGTCTGAGAAACAGTGAAGCTAAACAAATTGCAACAGTCAGGACACTCAGCACCCAAAAGCCTACCAGGCTATAGCATAATGTGAGCAAAAGTTATCAGAGTGGCAGGAGGAGTAAGACCCTCAATGTAAAATCACAGGTTACTGGAAAGGTTTAAGCACTTGGCTGCCTGTCTGCCAAACGCAGCAGAAATCAGTGTGAGAGCAGGATGTTCATCCTCAAGCCAAGCTTTCAGATTGTTAAACGCCAGGATAAGACATGCAGAGCACCTGTGGCAAGGAAAATTAACACACCTAAAAAGCATGAGCCTCGTTCTGCTAAGTGCTACTTTAAAGAAGTATTTCTATTAGTCATTGCAGTTTCAGCTTTGGCAAACACCAGAAGCAGAAGGTGCTGCCACAGGTGCCTGCTGGCCAAGGAAGCACCTCACATAGCACAGAGAGGCCACGGATGCACTACCAGTGGCCAGCACTATTCTCCTAAGTATCAGTGTTTTTAAATAACGTAGTTTCACTGCTAGCACAGCTACAGCTTCCTCACTGGTTTACAGATTTTAAAAAAAAATCCTCAGAAGCTATTTCTCCTTCCAGCTTGGGCCTGACTTAGGGACGAAACTGCATGTACCCACTCCCTGACAAGTTGGCAGGGAATTGTCATTCCCATTTTAACCTTCATTCCAGGACAATGGCCTCTATCAAAGACGAGTTGCACTTGCACCTCATATAAATAACTGCACCCCCTAGAAACATGGGCTTAGACACAGATTGGGTATTATCCATACTGCTGCCTATTTAAGGCTACCCCCAGTGCCCTTTGCTGCACCAGCAAGGGCGCTGCTGCCTTCATCAGAGTGCTTCCCAGCTAGGAAGGTGCAGGGAGCAGCCTGGCTTGGTGAAATACGGGTAGTCCAGCTTCCCCCCAGGTTAGAAGTCCAGCTCACTTACCAGCAAGAACCTCTTTATTCCAACCCTACTGAGGAAATAAATACAGATGGCTAATTGGAAGCTGACCCTGTCCCTACTGGGTCACACACAACTTGACTTCAGCCTGCTGAGAGAAGCATTAACAGCAGTGAATACACTTCTCCGGTGGGGCAGGCTAACAGCTCAACAGCCGCATTGTGGCATTTGGAGAGGACTCCTTACAATGCACGTGAAATTTGTAACCGAAGGATACAACTGGGAGGAAAGAAGGAAGGAAGCAAGAGGGAAAAGAAGCATATTCACTTTTTCTTTTCTTCCCACCCTGTTTTACAAGAGTTAACTATCTCAATGAGGTCTTAAAAGTTCCTGACTATGAAGACAATTTCTCTGCCAAGCACATTAAAAGCACTATGTAGACAAGGAGAAATAAAAGCTTTTTCTCCTCCTCCACATACCACGTGACATTAATACTGCTACGGACACTAACAGACAGGCTGCAGCTACTTTAAGACCACACACAGTCCACGCTACCCTTCTTCTCCCACATAAAATAAACCCAAGCTTCAGACAGGCACATCTCCCCTTTCCCAGGCTCAGATTTACAGGAGAAGACTCTAGGAAGCCAAGGGAACAAGCAGCTCTCCCTGCGCTGCCTCAATTTTGCACTTGGGTTTTCTCGCCTGCCAGTGTCGCTCCCGTCTGCTCGGGGCTCCGTGCAGCCGAGGGGCACAAATCCCCTCTCAGGAAAGCCAGCATCCCACGGGGCCCAAGGCCACCTTCTTCCATCATCATCCATGGATGCAGTACTACCTTTGACCATTAGAAAGTGAGCCGTCAATATTTAAAAGCAAGGATCATACGTACAGGTAACTACGCTATTGGTCAGAGCACACAAGCCGAACACAGATAATGTAAATAACAGGGCTAAGCATCAATGGCTTTTTGATGTTTATTTTGGGGTTTGGTCTGGCATTCAGGTTATCTTGGTCTAATATCCCAAAAGAACTAGATCTTAAAGTTAATGACTTTAGCTCTATCAAATTATGAAAGACTAAGGCAAATCAAAGGATGCTTTATTTCCTCAGTTCAGCAGAAGGATCTGTAGTTTCTTATTTGCATCAATACAGAAAAAAAATAGAATGTTAAAACATTACTTAATTTCATTTTTCTTTCATCTCACCCAACTACTGGAACCGTGCTACATTATATTCAGTTTCACTAACACAATACTTTCACAAGAGATGCTAAAACTTTCCATTTTTCAGATATAAATTAACAAATCAGTTCTTTCTGTACATATCCAGAATAATGTAAGAAAACAGTCTCCTCAGTTTTGCCCAGCCCCTATCCAAAGCCGTGCCTTTAGACAACTGAAGAAAGAGAGAAAAAAAGAAAAAAAAAAAAAAGGCATCATTTCATATAACGATTTCCTCATATCAAGAGAGAGGCTGCTAGTGTTTTTTCAAATTATGACCACAGAAAACAAACCTAAGTTATCACCAAGACCCCATATGACCCCATGACAGCCCTATTGACGCCTACATTCCCTACACTCTGCTCTGGCAGCTCTAATGAGCATCATTATGGGAGGTTAATTTTCTACAGACATGTTCAGCCAAGATCACCATTATCTTCTAATATCCCCTGCACTTTGTGCCAAACACTGTTTTATGTAGGGGATATCAGCTGAGCTTCCTGATTGAAACTAGGAAATGCATGAAACAAATCTATAAATCTTTAAGGACTTAGCTTTAAGGACTAAGTTATTTCACTGATCAATGTGACTGCTGCAGTGCAGAGAGCGGCACTTACAGATGGTCTAACAACAAAAAAAAACTTTCAGGTCAAGGATAAGCTTTTTGTCTTCTCCAGGGAAAATGCACCCAAAACCAATCAAGTCACAAGCCTTTAAAAATGCAACCTATAGTTAAAAAAATACAGTCAAAAGCACTTTGCAGACGTATTGCTACTCATTATGATTAGGGGTGGGGAAATTCAGTAGACCTTCAAAGGTGAACACTGCTTTCCAGTGTGCATCCTGTGTGCACCGTGCCTGACCCCTCAATCCACACGCCTGCTGGTTATGGTCCCAGTTTGGGCTGCTGCTCCACGAGCAAGGTCCCCACGGCTCCTTAGTGCTTCTCACACTGGAATCCACAGAGAAGAGACCGAAAGGGAGGGTCTCTCTAGAAAGTATCCAGTTTTCCTCTGAAAAAGGTATGTTAATTCCTCTAGGAGAGTTAAAATGTAGCAGCAAGTATCCTCTGGGCAGGGTTTTGTCCAAGTGTTTTGAGTGTGCTAGCCCAACATCAGCCAAAACCTCCCTGAGAATTTAGACTGGGAATGACAACTTCAATTTGGAGAAGCCAGGATGGTTTTATTCCTAACGAAACCGTAATGCATTTGCTAATCTCAAACAATGTTTTTTGTTTGTTCTATTTAATGTGCAATGTATGCTCTCCCTCTCACATATACAAGCTTCTTTTTTATTATTGTTATTGAAAGATTTGGGGGGAAATACTAATTTTACTGCTCTGATATTTAGAAAACAGAACTTCTTTCCCATCATTTTATGACCTTTTCAGTTAATGCAGTTACTGCTACAGCGGATCATAATTTGTTCTCATGACTACAAACTAATGAGACAAATTACTATGACATTGCAGTCTGAGCAAGGCAGGCTGGCTTTAATGAGCCTCTTGAGCTAAAAGGCTCTGAGCAAGTCTCCAGGCTCTTCCTGAGGATGCAGCACTGGATTTTCCCCCACACTTCGCTCTTTTGAGGCACAAGCCCCAAAAAATGTGCAGAGTGTTTCAGAGACAAGTACCACAGAGGGGAACAAGCAGGTATGTAGCTATGCTACTAAGTATAAGTAGATGTTTCCAAGTGTAACCTCTACCCTACTACTTCCACACTTTGCTTTGAGCCTCTGCAGGGCTGCAGGACTCTGAGCCAGCACAACAGCCACAGGCCAGTGCAGTAGCTATAGAGCAGGTTTCGGGTCACTGTAGAATATATGAAACAAGTGTCAGCCTGACTACCCCCCTACACACACACACACACACACACACACACACACACACACACACACACAGTCGGCACAAATTTGGGGAGAGATTTTTCAGGAAGAGCACAGATTGCTTTCAGTTCACTGGAATTTTTACTTCTCCATTAAAAAGAAACACATTAGGAGCAGAATTTTATGGTCTGGGCTTGCTTGCTTTCAACAGAAGTTTTCGGTATTATGACTTCTTTACTTTCACACTATTCTACAGTAGTCTGAAGATGCCAATGATTTATAAAAACTGTGAGATTAACTGCACACACTGGTATTTTGAAGAAGGCAGAGTGTGTCACCTGCTCATCACAGCTCAGAGCCATGAGTGAAACGGTTTAGCCTCATCTGTCAACAGAGACCTTTCTACCATTAACAACTTGTATCCAACATAAATTATTCCTCTGGCTGGCTAAAACACAATGCTCACTTTCAATTGATTTCACACTGGCTCTTGAAATACAGCCAATGAAACAATCTTTAGAGTAAAGAGAACATTTGTGAAACACTCAACTTGTGAGAAGATTAGATGTGCATTTTTTAAGTGGCACTTAAGGACTGAAGAGCAAAACTCCTGCAGGATATGGACACCCATCAAGACAGGCATAAGCTTAAAATGATGACTTGGGACACCCCAAGATGGTTGGTGGCATTCAAATCCCTGACACAAGCCCTATAGATGGCCTTCTCTTTAAGTTGGACCTCTGCCATAGGGAGAGCACTGAAGAAAAGCAGAAGCAGCAGTACTCTGACATTATATTTCACCTGAGCTTCTTACTGCATTCCTGCCTGAGAAACCTAAGAGTCATTTGCAGGGATATGAAGAGAAATTCTCAAAGACAAGCACATTTTGATATGAGATTCTTCTTGTTCAATTTACTGAGTTGATCTGCTTGGTGCTACAGCACCCACCTTATTAATGCTGCTGGGTGGCCAGTAGGGTATGGCGGCAGGACTAGATGTCACGAGAGCTCTCTGCTTTTGTTTAAAGGTCAGGGAAATGCTCATTAGCAAGAAGCTACTCTTATTTAGTTAACTTGCCAGAGAAATAGAGAGTTTAGTTTCCTGCTCTCCATCCTTAACAGAAATCCTGTTCCAATTTCATCCCTTTAAAAAAACTAGGACCTTTACCAATAATCCTTGAACAGGCATTGGCATATGTGAGATGTTTTGCAAGATGAGTGCAAGAAAATGCAGACTAACATTATCTGAAGTATCAGTAAAATGGAAATATCTTTAAAAGTAGCTTTGAAAAGTGGCCAGACCTATGTTTCCATCTCTGCTGACACCGTGGGGAAACTGCAAAGGCTGTATTGCACAGAAAGTGCAAAAAGGAATGCAAGAAATTTGTTTGGCTCGCATTGGGAAAAGAAAATGCCTTTTTGATAACCATCTTTGTAGCAAAAGAAAACAATGTCTTGGCAAAAAGGTTAAGGCAGACGAAAAATATTTGGCTGCCAACCTGCTCCTCTTTGCAGCCAATGTTTCACATGTGGAATTTTACTTTGTGCTTGGAAAGGGAACTGTGAAAGAGCTTAGAACCATATCTGACTTTCCTCTGGATTTATATGTTTGGTTGTTTAGTTTTTGTTTTGTTTTGTTTTTAAATAATGAAAGTTGTTTTTGTGGTCTGAATCCATCTAAAATGGCTTCTCCCTTTTAATCTTAAGGACAAGGGGAGGAAAAAAAAAAAAAAACAGAAGAAGCCACAGAAGGGCCACATACAATCTGCTTTTTTAAGCAGTCACTGAGTCAAGCAATATGCTCAGCGCACCCATTTGTTTCCCAGCTAGGAGACTGAGAGCTTTCTCCAGCATGACTACGTAACATCTTGAAACAGCTAAGACTCAGTCACAGTGCATCGTTCAGTCCTTAACCCACGTGTGCAGCTTCGCACTCCTTTTCGTGGCAACTTAGGTTCAAAGCTAGCACTGAGCACTCCAGCCTTTATAGTCCATTAGCTTCATTTTCAGGTGGAACAGACCCTCAACAGTTGCATTTAGCTTAGCCATTAATTGTCCCAGCATCTGAAAATATGAAAGAAAAAAAATCAATTGCAAAAGTGAAATACTTGATAGTTTTCACATAGACTCTGGAATTTCTCTGCCTTTTGTAGTCAAATAGCTCGACATCACCACAAGGAGGAGATAACTGTGACTTGCTTATTGCTCTTTTGTTTATTATAGACTTTTTTCCCCTACATCCTGTGAAAGAGACCATAGTGGATTAAAATCATCACGAAGAAAATGAATCTCATATATCCACAAAGAAATACAGGCAACAAAAAGACGCTCAAACTGCCCCCACACCCCATTTCTTTCTTGTTTGGCAGGAACAATCTAAAAACTGAAAGGTCATTTGTTCATCATGCCAATTCAACATTTCCTGTCCCCTATGGCTGTTATCAATAGTACATTTTCCTGTGAAACACTACGCTGTTTTGTTCGGATGCAGGTATTTGTCCATTAGGAAACTTGGACAGACAGATGAAAGTTAGTCGCAGCTAGTCACAGTGAGTTCAAGCTCAAGCTGTATGTTATACAGAATTTAGGAACCGGCATTTTAAACACATCAGGAAAGGAAAAGTTAAATATTAGCACCACAACTGGGAGGCAAGGAGAAACGCACCTCACTTCTGTCCTCGTGCGTCCATTTCACCTATTGACTTTGGGACCTTGGGAATTTACCAGCTGTTTCTCAAGCCAAGACGACAAACCAAGCACAGCTGTAGCTTGTGGTTTTTAGAATGCTGGAAAGATCCCTCAGCCAATAATTCCAGTGCCAGGAACTTCTGACGTAACTTCTGTACTCTGGCTGCCCCAGCAAATCTGTGCTGCAGAATCTCTCTGCTAGGTAGCATCTCCCTAGCTTTTAATACCATTTCTTACAATGGATGGAAAGATTACAATATCAGTGTGGAAAAGAAATCAGTGACTGAATAAGCTTAGTATGATTGCACTGCAATTGCCACATAAAAATATATCTTTAGTTCATAAAAGAATACATAGGGCCATTAAAGAAACATAAAAGGGGGAAAAAATAGAGGTTGGGAGAATACATATAATTTTAATGGAAACATAGCATGTGTCTTCTCTATTGATTATGGAAGTTGTTTAGAAGGAAATTCCTACTGCCTAGCTTTAGAGCTGGAAGAGTTAAGAGCAATAAAGGTAAACTCTTTTCAGAAACTGTCCTGCCTTCTAGTGTCACTGCTCAGCTCTACAAACACTAGTATAACCACAACAGCAAAGAACTATAGCACAGAAAAGATCGATACCAAAATAATTAACACTACAGTTTGGAAAAATATGCAGCTTTTCACTCTTGTTCTTCCTGATCACCAGAAGAAGACAAATCTTTTACAACTAGCCTCCAATCTGCAGTGCAATCATGGTATTTGCTTCACTTGGAAGTCAGAGGGTAGTCACTGCAAGCTGTCCTTGCCTCTTGAGCTCTGTATTCACTGGCAGAAGAGAACAAATCAAATTGTTGACTGCTTTTACAGACAAATTGACTAACATGAAAAAAATATACATAGCAGTCCATTTGCATTCAGATGTACCCATGTAAACTTAATTATGAGAAATTAAGATCCATCCACCACTAACTTTTCCAGAAATATAGTTCAGTTGAAATTCGTTCTACTTATAGAAAACTGCAAAGGAGCTTTTTCTCATATCCCTGAACAGTGCCATAAATCCAGTGAACTTCAATAGTTCTTTGCTTGGACGTATCTGATATGGAACTGCATCACTTGGAAAGGATAAGTGTTCTGAGTTGGCACAAAGAGGCATTTTAGTCATTTCTAAACCACAAGATCCACTCACTGTCTTCCACTTTGGAGATCTGGCAGATCTTACCACTTAGCTACCATGTGCACACATTTCTGGTTCCCTCATGTTGTATTTCCATTAAGATATTAAGAGATTTCATAAGTTTTCTCTTTTAAAGATGGATGTTGAATACTCCACCAGTCAATCATTTTTTCCTCTCCCCAAAAAAAAACACTTCATATCCCAGTATCTTGTCAGGCAATGCCCCATTCACCACCACCCAGGAGAAAAAAAACAAAAGGCATTAGCAGCAGCACCAGAGGTGAGACAGGAGAGGACCAGGTCTGGTGTCTGGCTCCGTGGACCACTGAGAAAAGCATGTGCCATAAACACAAATACTTGGTAAAGTGCCCCTTGAAAGGGTAAAAGACATGGCAGTACTGCCTGGCTGCGCAGCATGACACTGGCCACCTTGTAAATGGAAATAAAAGAGAAAGACATTGCTCTGTGATACCCAAAAATACAGCTCTATGATGTGGAGTGCTTGGCATCTTCAAGAAAAAAACACAGCATCCACCTTACGTTTCAGACATGAAGTCCCAGGTGAGCACTGATGAATCTGTTTGAATGCAGTTCACATTTCCACTGCTATCTCTGCACTCGCACAAGCTAGAAATGTGTTTTTAAAGGACACAACAAATTTCATTAAAGAACGGTGACACCCTGAAATATCAGAGGATTTTGATCTACGTCCGAGAATCCCTGACAAATAACATGACATGTGGCATGTTGCTTGTCACCAGAGTTTACACTAAGTCCTTTACCAATAGCTTGAATTTGGATATGTGTCTTGATAGACAAACGTGACAAAAATCATACCTCTGTGCATCAAGAACCAATATCACAGCTTGCTCAAGATGAAGGTGAGGGCCGTGGCTTGAGCAATGTGGGGCACATTGGGACTACTTCTCACAACTTATAAAGGCATAGGGTAAAAACGAATAGTTAATTCCTTAAGTTACAGGAATTTTATTCTTCAGTAGCAGAAAGGCTCTGTTTACTTCCCAGAGACAGCATATAGCAACAATTAAGCAGTAATAACACACTGCAAACGATCATTAAGGACAAGTCTTTCATGGAGGAAACCTCTAGTTACATTTCAGAGATACACTAACATGTCAAACATAATAAGCTAAATTGCTTGAAACAAATAGCTAATTTCATCTTTACTCAACATTATTCCATTTGTACACAATAAATCCTAATACGATCACGAAATAAACCTACACAAAATAAACTTTAATTTTACATTTCACAAATAGAAGTTATTCGGTACGTAAGCACCATATCAGTTTTGGTTTTGTTTATTTGTTCTATAGCACTAATGCATAACTAACCTGGTTTTTACATAGATATTACCAGTTCTAAATGCATGTTTAAGAAAAATCTTAATAACGCAAAACATATTCCCCATGCAGCCATCGCCACTATGCTACAGACTGTGATGCAAGGTCAAGATTCAAAGGCAAAGCACTGTGACACATTGTGAACAGAGCTGATATTCTTTGGTGAACCTTTCTGAAGATTCTCCCAAACAACTGTTAGCATCACTGATGGACAATACCTGGCATTACCTTATGCAGCCCTTGCCTTCCCACCAGCCTGCCCTCTCTCCTCTGAAGGGTTCCACAGTCTGCAGGTTTTGACAGCATTCTACTAAATTATCATCAGTTACCAGTGATATAAAGAGCAAGTTGTAGGACTGCAAACAAAGCATAGGTGAGCTTTGGAGTCTGTGCAAGTGCTTACTCGCACACACTTACCTAACCGTCTGTCTGGGAAGCCAGTGTCTGTTTAGAAATTGGCCGCTGGTTTAGTTACCTTATGGTTTTTTAGTGACATCTCTTAAAAAATTAGATGTGACACAAGTGAATTTTCTGATCAGGCTTCAAGTTTCCAACAGAAAAATTGTCAATACCTCATCTGACTCCTGGCAAAATCTCTGGATCAAAAAAGATTTCAAGTGTGATACCCATGTATTGCAGAGAGGTTGGACTAGATGATCCCTAGAGGTCCCTTCCAACCTTAACGATTCTGTGATTCTATTCCATCCACATTATTATTTTGCTCCTTTTTCAGTGTATAGGAAGTTAAATAGTTTTGACACGCTGGCTAGAAAAATAGGTCTTCTATTTTCTCTGCAATAAAGACATAGCAAGGCTCTTCTGCCAGTTTGGATGTCGTGTGCTAGCCAAGCAGTATTTAAACTCCCACGTGGGGACAGCAAAGAGTTCAGCAAAGCTCCCCGCCTCCAGCCACTTCCCACTACTGAACAGTGCAGCATTTGGGATCCTGAAAGAGCCTTTGCCCTGCTAGTCAAGCACCCCAGTGCACTAAAAACATGTACAGGCATCACAAATCTGTAATAGCACCCCTGCAAACCAGACAGACAGGGTCAAGGGCCATCGTGGATCAGTCCATTAGTATGAGTTACATACGTTTAAAACAAAAGAAAAAAATACATAAGAGAACAATATCCTGTTTCTCACTTAGATGTGCATGTCCCGTAAGGATAACAGGAATACCAGAAATGAACTTGCATATTCAACTTATTCATACATTTATCTTCTATCTAGAGTAAAATACCTTTTGCAACATGCTGGCCATTTAAATGTCAATTCTTCATGTCTCCTTCAGTTACTTACCTAAAAAAAAAGGGAAAAAAAGAAAAAAATTAATTGTCCACATTCTCAAATCTATCATGAATACATACTAGGTCTCCAGTCCTCCCCCAGAAGTTTTCAATAGTTATAAGTTAGGTAAGACTACTAGGGTAATGGATTTTGGTTATTATTAGTTTTGGATGACGTTTCCACTTCTGCTTCTGTTAAGCAGTCAGTAATTGAATTTCAGATTTTTTTTCCTTGCTGCTTTCCCTTCTTCCTCCTCCCTTAAGTACATGATTCCCAAATAAATGCTTTTTAAAGTCCTCAGTAATTCACTTTCCTTCTTCAGTCTATACACTCTGGAAAAATGTCATCATTGTAATTGCAGTAGTGGAAACAAAACGCTTGGCAAAAGTACCCCCCGCAGAGTGCAAACAGAAACAGCGATTTGTGCAACTTCTTCACAGCTACTGGCAGGAGAAGATGTTTTGAATGGTGAGAGCACAGAAGAGCAAACCACGAGATCCCGTTCGACAGACCAGTTCTGTGAACTCAAGTACAGCTTTGCCAATCTCCACAACACCAATATTTTATCCACCCAATTTCCTTCCAGTTCTGTCACCAGCCTCCCACATGACCCTGAGCCCCTGCATCTCTCTCCTCCTTTACCTGAAAGGTAATGGAAAGGCATTATCCACCCTTGTTCATCCTTATTCCCCACAGCTCTGGAGATTAAATAAGGCTACTGAACAGCATGTAGGAATACCTGTCTAGGGAACTCATTATTAAGAGCAAGGTTAATGTCAATAGTATTTGTCTCTTCACCCATTCACCTCTTGGTTATTTCACTCTGCTCACCAGCCTTCCCCTTTTCCTACCAAGCCCCCCAAATCATTTCAGAACTTGATCTCCATTTTTTCCAAGAAATTTTTTTTCCCAGCAATTACACTGAAGCCATCTCAAATGGTTGGAATTGTACATCATACTTGCTTGGACAATAAGATAAATCCTTTCTGCAGTGCACTTATTCCATAATGAAATCATTTTAGGTTTTTTTTTTACAACATTATCATTGTCCTAAATCACTTCCTAGAAATTACTTCAAATTAAGGCAGCCTTTAAGAAGTACATAGAGACACCAGCAAGCAATATCTATGTATATTTGCATGTATATATATACACGTGTGTGCATATGTATATGTGCATACACACACACAGGCTGACTGTGCATATTATTTGCTGAGCAGGAATCCTGCCTTCCAGGCAGGGATATTTCATATTCCTATATTTCAGATAGTGAATTGATCTGTGAGGTCATGATTAGGTCTGGAATCAAAATGATTAAGGTTTCTGGTTTCCTTCTTTATTTTTCCTAGGCTTTTTTTTCCACCACCATCGCCCTTAAGTAATAAGGGATAAAAGCAAACCTAAAAACAAAAACAAAACAAAGACACTGGAGCAGCAACTCCTGCCCCAGTAATAGCGCTACACTCTCCAACCAGGATGAATGGCAAGTTATATTTCTTCTATCTGTACCCATCATCTATCACTCTTCCATGGTGCATTCGAGATGCATCTGTTCCTTTTTCTCCACTTAGATTGGAAACAATTCAGAAAGTTCACAGTGTATCCTATCAAGAGTATATTTTTCTCAGAGGATGCTTGAAGTCTCTAAAGGCATCCTCATAAGCACTGATTCTGAAAAGAAAATATTCCACACCACATCCCTAGCCTCACCTTTGCTGTATGCTGGTTCTCTGTGCTTAACAAGTAGCACAGATGGGAATGGTAAGAAATGCACAGGTAACTGCTACCAACTAAGCAGCTTTCAGATTCAAACAAAGCCTCATTTTCGTTTCTTCATTCCTAACCTCATAATTTCCATCATTATCCTTACTCAAGTAAGGATTAAAATATATGTATGTTTACATTTTATATATATATATATATATATAAATATATATATAAATACTCGAAAACTCTGTGGCGGAGCTCCCTTTTTGATGTGATGTGCTCACCCTGAACAGCGTGTACAGGCTGAACACCAATTCTGCCCGCGCTCAAGCAGCTCTATTTCAGACAAGATTTTAAAGCATTGCCAAATGCAGACACCGCTTGCACAAGTTCTGCTGCTTCCACCTCCTGTCAGGCTGCTCTGCAATGCTTCAGAACGAACAGTTTGGGGTTTATTTTATATTTTTTTTCCTGGCAAGAGTCACCACCTTTCAAAGCGGAAAGATTTGGCCCTGCAGTCTGTGCTCACGTTTAGTCCTTCTCCAGGAAATGCAACTGCCAGGTGCATGTCAGGCTTCCTCAGGGCACAGATCCATTTTGGAATTTAACACAAGGATATTTGGACTACAAGACGTGCTTAGTCGCATTTAAAAATGTGCTACTTTGCACTTCTGACTTTTAAAATGACAGTTCAATGTGCTACTGTCATCCAACTAGCAGAACTATCTGATGATAAATCGTGCCATTTTTTGGGTTGGATTGATCTTTTTCCTTCCTTTTCCAATGGGAAGCAGAGTCCTCAAGACTACTAAGAAAATAATTTTACCCAGTTTCTCATCACAGGTGCTCTCATCGTTAGTTCTTCAATAACTTTTTTGTGTTGATCACCCAAATATCCATCCCACAGAGGAAGAGGCTGAGTAAAGGTTCAGTGATTTTTTTTCCCCTCCCACAGTGCCTTCTCTGCACTTTGAGAAGGTCAGGGGGCCCCACACCACAAAGACCTAGCCAACTTCGAGCACCACATCTGAAGCTTACTTCCATGGAAAAGAAAGGAAAAACTGTCCCTTGCCATTTGTCAAGTATTACACTGGATCATTTGCCTGAGGCTTATACTAAAAGGGTCAAAATCAGCACAGGCGCCCCTTGTTGTGCATTAGGGGTGCTGGTGGAGGACACACAAACCCTCCTGTGCCCTTGGCCCATTTTGCCCAGATCACAAGCATTCCTCTCGAGTGACTGTGCATGGCACTTATCAGGGAAGAGCAGTCATATGGGAAAACAAGGACGAGCCAAATTGCAAATAAGGTGACTCATTCCCAGCTAATGAATCCCATAGCTTTTCCTTCGCCTAAGGTCATCCATTTTGTACTTGAGCAGCCTACGACGTTGAAGTCTGTGCCAGTTCAGGGATTATTTGGGGCGGATACAGAGAGCAAGCAATCTGACCTCAGGCAATGGACTCTGCAGTCAACTGCTTGCCTCTGGGAGCACCAAGGCACAGGGAAGATGGAGACGTCCTTGCTTGGGAGGCAGGTATCGCTCACCTCCTGGGGCTAGGAGGTGTCGCTCCTTGCAGCAGAAGCAGCAGCTGGAGAGCTCCATTACAGAGCTCCAGAACTCCGTTCTGGATGGCAGAAGGAGCATTAAGAACATGATTAAATGGGACATAGACATGGTTTTAAATCTAGCCTTGTTCAAAAAAATATTAAACACATTTTAGAGCTGGAGTCAGATGTCTTCACTTGGGTGCAGCACCTTGCAGAACTACCTTGAGTAGCTCAGTCCCTGCTACAGCAGATTTGCAAACAAGGGTTTCAAGAATACTTAGACTTCCACGAGTACCTTTGCCCCTGGAAAGACCTGAAAAGATTTACTCTCCCTGGGTGGCTTTCTGGATCCAAACTGGGCAAAGATAGATTTCATCCTTTAAAAAACTGCAGCCTTCAGATCACAGGAAATTGGTTAAAGCCCTTGCTTTGACTCATTTAAAACCAACATTGAGCTTACAGCTCCAATGCACCATACAAGAATCCTGCTCAGTAAGTTCTGGGCAGGCATTTCAGTTTATTCTGTAGAATTGCTCTGCTTCGTATAGTTAAGTATTTATTGGGTTGGAGAGAGAGAATAAATAATGTGTATCACAAAACAGTAAAGTGATCACAGAGTAATCAACAAGCCATTAAAAACTGAAGATGTTTGCTTCAGGCATTTGAAGTGCATCTAGTAGCACTGGTACAAGATGTTACCATGACTATCGTGCAGGCTGAAGCCCTGCACTTGCATAAAGAGCTGATCATGTCTTCTTTGCCCTTACTACCTCTCTGCTACCACATATTACAAACACCAAACTCGGAAATGCTACTGTACACAATAAATATGAAGACGAGGAGCATAAAGATGCCACTAGTTATCATGAATCAGGAAGGAAATCAGCTTAAACATCGACCTTCTTGTGAAATAGGATTAGTGCTAATGGCTGAAGCTGTTTCTTGTCTAACAATTAGAGGTGATCCTCCAAAAAACTCTGACTGAAATTGTATTAACCAACAATTACAGATATAAATAGCTACTGCTTTCCCCTTCTACTGCAGGGGACATGAACAAATATAGCTCAGTCCAAATCTGCACACTCTCATTTGCTGTGTGAAACGGTGACAAATCTCCTTCCTTCAGGAGCTCTGTCCCCAGAAATAGGCTAATAAGACCTGCCTGTCCCTGCTGCGCTCATCCCAGGAGACAGCAGCGGATGGTCAAGTCCTACTGTCTCACAGCAATCCCCTGTTAATCAGTTTTGCTCATTCCTTGCTTTCCAGAATCAAGATCTGTGGAGCTGCAACAGGAACCTTCTGTCTGTGGCTACTGGGCTAAGGAGAGAATGGCACCAAACAGGGAGAACCAGGTTATCAGTCTAAAAGGATTTTCCTGTTCTCTTAGGTATTATAATCTAGACAGAGAGAAAACCTCAAAAAAGAAACTTAGGATGAAGATGTCCAAGAAAAGGAAGATGGAACAGGAGAGACTTGATGAAGGAGGGAGATAGAAGAGGTAAAAGAACAACCAGAAATTAAATCTGTGAGAACAGAGTCACTACGTGAGATAACGTATTTACTAAACACATTTAAAATATGGTATTACATTATACACATCTCTCTCCAAAGCTACCTGTAGAGTCTGCACTTGCTTCCCACAATGAGAAGAGAAACAAGGGTGCTAGGTAATGAGAGACTGGAAAGAAATGGCCTGGAACAACACGGTGCAGGAAAGGGGCCACAGAGCCTGTTGCAGAGGGTCCAGGAGGTCACCCACTCTCAGTGCTCTGAAACTCACCTGCCTCCTTCCGGTTTGTGGGTCTCACTCTCACCTTTTCCTTGCAGGAAACACGCTAAAGTTCATATCTTAAAAAGAGCAAATGGAGCTTCAAGTGTTCCGATTGCCCTTTGTGATTTTAAGCTATCAAAGCTTAAAAAAATTAGGAGAAAGACATTCTTGGAAGAAAGGCTTTTTTCTCACCAACAGGAGCAATCCTAGTATGGTGACCTCTGAACAATGGTAGGTTCTCCTCCATTTGTGCCTGGGATAGGGATATGCTTTTTAACAACTTTAGACCAAGAACCATCATAGCACTCTTATTTCACTAAGTCAAACTTTGCACCAGTTCTTTAAACCTAGATTTATTGATAGCTGCATTGGTTGATTGCAAAGAAGATGAGGAGAGAAGAAACCCTAGTCCCACACTTGTGGCAAGATAACCAGCAATTATGCACTGGGAAGGCACATGACTCCCGGCATAGGAATAAGATCACATCCAAGCAAACATTCCACCACCTCACAGCAATTACTACTAATGATAAACTAACCTCAACAACTACAGCTAACTCATTCATTCAGATCATCTCACTTTGAACTCAGCAAAGCCATTTTGACCCTCTTTAAGGCACCATTGCAGAGCAAGCTGCAAGCCAAACCAAGAACCATTTTACTCACAAACCCACATGGAAGAACAATGTTCTAAAGTTATATACAGGATTGTGACACTGAATGGATGGTCTTGATAGGTTAGAGGCTGATCTTGTTATTGAAATATAACAAGAAATATTAAACCTTACAGACTTGCAAATATTGAATATAAATTTTAATTTGTGTCCAAAAGTCTACTTTGCAAGGTCAATGGAAGTCTCTAAAACGTTAAGACTCATACATTGAAGGATACACTCAAAGCAAATCCATCTTTTTTATGGTTAAGGGTTTTCAGGCCAACTGCCTCTGCACACCCTTCCAGAGCTCTAAGCCCAGCTCCTTTTCCTGCAGGAGGGCGTTTGAGCCCACTGGCAGGGCACGGGGAGGCAGAACAGGCACTGTCTTTGTGCGGGTTTCTTGGAACACACAGAGTTCAACTCGCAAGCACAATACAGTTAGGGACAGCGTATGTTACGCTCATGTCCAAAATTAAAAGTCCCAACATCATGAACTCCTTCACTTTGACACATGCTCTCCAAATACAAAGCTCTTCAGAAAGCTTTCAGGAGAGAGAGGGGGGGAAAAAAAAAAAAAAATCACATACTTGTATGTTAACAGAAAGTTGAAAATGTTGAACGTTTAGTATTATAGAGCTCAATTCTGCAAAATCCTTGGAATCACTGGCACTATCAATAAAAACTGCTACTGGGTCAAAGGGGAGGTTTACGTTCAATTCCTCCTTTTCCTAAGCATTGCAAAAGACTTCAATAGTTTTTTAATAGCTTGAGTCCACCATGGACTTATCTCTCTCCTTAGATCATGATTTAATTTCATGATAACAGCACATTAACAGCCTTGCAAACACCAATATCATCGTGGAACACAAGATGCAACCCAGTATAACATTTTTGTTCATAAAGTTCTGTGCAGCATCTTGCATTTGGTCTCATTTACTACAATTACACCAGTCATCTTAAAAGAATTAAAGTGACAAAGTGTGTAATAGCTGACTCCAAGGTGCCTACTGAAGTAAATCCAAGCATTAATGGCAAAGTAATCTACTTAATCCTCTAGAGAAACAGGGAGAGAATAGCTCTGCTTCTCCAACATAAAGAAAAAGAGAGATGAGGAACAACTCACACCGTCTCTCATTCCAGAGCAGCTTTAAAATTCCCACTATACTATCACTTTTAACTATTATATGTAAAAATCAATCCAAATTTCTGCCCTTCACTTGGAACTGCACTTTAATTAAATTCAGATTGCCCTAATGAAAGTTATACACCAAATAGAAAAGACTTCCTAAAAAAAGAAATCCAAAAACCACTTGCAAGTGTTATTCCTATGTCAACCATTTTAAGACAATATTTGGTTTAACACTGCTTTCCTTCTGATGCAAGTGGGTGCAGTGCAAAAGCAGTACAACCGTAGGATGCAGATCCGTGTCAGGACAAGTTTTCTTTAAGCAAAGGGATAGTACTGGTCAAATTGGTTTGGGCTAAACAGGTAGCTGATGAAGATCTCGCTGCCAGATTTCTGTCAGAAGTGAGCAAAGCATTCAGACTCAGTTGTTATTTTCAGCATTCATCTCAGAATGAATTATTTTATAGGCCTAGAGAAAAAAAAAAGAAAAAGAAAAGAAAAAAAAAAAAGATCCTTGGGTGATATCTCCTTCTTAGATGACCTACACTACTGTTATCTAATTTTTGGTACATATAAAAGGTAGCAGTATGTAGAAGTCAACTAGACAAGTCTCACTATAGTTTAGCCTATTTCTATAAGCATTGCACCAAAAACCTTAGCTCACAACCAGCTCACCAAAATGCCCAACACAGATATGCCAGAAAAGTCTCTCTGCTCCTAAAGTCTAAAACCCTTCTAGACTTGAACAGGACAAAGACAGGAGAGTACAAGGAAACAAGGAGACACTGTTTTTCATCACGACAAACAGAGCACAACATGCTAGACCACAAAAGAGACTTAGAAGCTCTGCAGAAGTCATGACAAAGCACTCTAAGAAGAAAGCTGGCCAAATAAATGACTTTGCACAGAAATCAACATTTTCTTAGTAGACAAGAGTTATTATTTTGAAGTGGGGCAGGATGAAGCTCCAGTGAACACAGAAAGTGACAGCAATGCATTATATTTCATACTGCAGGAGAAATGGAACCACTAGTCATTAAAGTAAATGAGTAAAAAGATTATGTTCATAGCAGCATTTTGCTGGTATCACAACAAAGTTCTAAATAAAGTATAGTCAGAGATAACTATTGCTTTCAGCACCATAATAAGAACCTAACTGAAAGTTGTGAGGATGATCAGTTTTGGCAAGTGCAAAAAATAAGCTGCAGAAAAAACCCAAGAGATTCAGACGTTGGTCACAGCACTAGGTTGAACCCATCTAAGTCCATGCTGCAACTGGAAGAGTCACTCCTGGAGATCCCCCTGTGCAGGATATGCTCAAGCTAGGGGCAGAAGAGAGTTATCATGGATAACTGAGAAAGGAAGTGATAATGAAGAGGTAAAAGCTCTACTTAAACCATACTGATATGACAACCTAATTCTCAGCAAGGTACAAGGGACAAGGAAGTTCTGTTTGGTCTACAGGTGCAACATGCAACACTGTAAATGTCTCAATGCCTTCCATGCATTTGAGGTCTCCACATTATAAGGTGCTCAGTTCTGAAAGCTGTCTATTTAAAACTAGCAGCTATTCCTTGGATCATTAGACCCATTTTCCTTAAAACATTGAAAACCTAGAAGTGCCACTTTTTCTCCAAAAATAACATTCCAGAGAGTAAGCTCGTTCATCACTGCATCCAAGTTAATAGCTACGGGGACATAAATCCATCCAGACGAGGATTTGTGCAAAGCTACCCAGGCAGATAAGATGGGCAAGTGCCCAAGTATATTAGTAAGATACGGGATAAGCCTCCTTCTCCCGCTAAAGGCCTGACCCTCACCCAAAACCAAATCAACTTGACTCCCCAGCTGAAAAGCAGTAACTGGTATAATGTACACCCAAACAGGCACATCAGAAGATTTTCTACAGTTTCTTCTCTAACCATAGAGGACTTTCTACAGTTTCTTTAAAGCCATTCCATACCTTAAGCATGGATGTATTACAGGCAAGGAAAATCTGCTGCATAGCGTAGAAGCTGGCCTATAATACTCAATAAAAGGGAAGGTGTGATAAAGATTAGACTAAAGGAGTCTGACATTCGTCCTGGCCCTCAGCAGCTGCAGACTACAGACCCCCATTAATGGCTAGTAATTGGGTAACTCAGCAGTGTAAGCATACCTCATGGCTTCCATCAAGAAGGTACAATTAATTCTAAGAATATTTGGAAAAAAACTCTTATCAGAAATGACTGCTAACACACTGCATACTGATCTGTACTGTCATTTATAGTGTTAATGTATTTAGACAGATCTTTGGAGACGCCTCGCTCGCTTTCTTGGTGTGCTACCCACAGACTCTCTTTCTCAGGACATATGTCTGCTGATGCTCCTGCTCTCACCAAGGACAGACTCCTCAGCACAGGGGAGACAGCAGAGCTTGCTGTGACATTCACCGGGTGCCAAGCAGCTTTGAACTTCAATATATGCTCTAGGAAACTAAGCTAAAGGACACACAGCTGGGGCCCCAGCTTGGGAGAGGAAATTAGCCCAGCAGTGCTTGCTGCTTGGTTCTCCTCCTTCATTCTATGCTATGTGCTTAAGAGGCTTTACCTAGCTTGTCTTTTCATTAAGATGATCTATTTTTTTTCTAAGAACAGCAGAACATAAACGTAGCTTGGAAAACATTCTGCTCAACAAGCCTTGCCAGGTTTGCTGCCTGTTCTATGAGGAGAGATTTTCGGGCGGTGGGAATGAAATCTCCTCCTGAGACTGAAGTGAGGAGAAAAATAGAGGCAGAAGGAAAGGAATGAATGAGTGGCAATAAAACTACTCACTTCCTTCTCCCCTCATCCCCATCCAATAAAGTTTGAGGAAAACACAAACTCTTTGCCAGGAAATAGTTTGAAAAACTCACATTACTCGCAGCTGTCTCTTAGAATCAAAGCAGAACTATCTGCTTGAGCAAAGGTCTCACATTTTTCTCCTCAACCTGGTGTTCTAGGAAAAGGAGCCATCATGCCATTAGATAAATGGCATACAAGCTCATATTTGAGGCTGCAGGGTGTCTGCAGCACTGTGCCAGCCTCCACTGATTTCAAGGCGTGCTACAAGCTCCATCTGAAAACCACGCAAGTTTTGTGAGGTTTCTCTGGGCTTCCAGCAGCACTTATTGTATCAGCCTGCACCTCCTGCCTTTGGTCAGAGCTGGCCAGTGTCCAGGCAGCTCCAAAACGGAGCGGGCGCAGGTCTGCCTGCAAAAGGTAATGCAGACGTCCCATCCGTCTCACCTCGCAAGCTGGGCAGCACAGCAGTGACTTGCACACAGATCACTTCTGGTTCTACCTTTTGAAGGACACATTCAAAGTGATGACCATAATGAAACCACAGCTTTTCTATTTCTTCTCCCAGACATAAAAATCTCTAAATCTGGAGCAGGGATAGTAGAAAACCACATGCAAGGAAGCATTTTGCACCTGACTTGGTTTTAAACCCATCAGAAATTTGTTAGTATTTCCTCTGCTTGCATTGTTTTGCTTGCTTGCTTTTAATTCAAAGTGAAGGAATTAAAAACTTGCAAGGGCAGCAGCCCTACGAGGAAACGTGACCATGCACTGCACCGTTGGATCTTGGGGGTGAAAAATATCATGTCCAACTACATCTTCTCTGTTTAGGAATAAGAATAACTTTGGCCCAGCACTGAAGCTAAGTGTATATTTTGGAACAGAGATCAAAACTAGCCCTAATCAATAAGAAAAACAAGTGACTGTTTTTGTAATGCAAGTCATGGAAGGAAAAGAAAGCTCCTGTTTTAAAAACCATTCAAACAAAAACAAGCAATAGAGTGAAGAATCTTTTCCCTCATTCCCACCAACCTCAAAAGTGTAGTTTAAACATCCTGGCACTAAGTTATCACCCTGTTTAAAAATTAAAAAAAACCCTCTAATCTTTTTCTTCTCCAAGAGTAGGGTAGAAGAAGAAAAAAAGAATAGGAATATGAACAACCTGGAAAGATGTGAATCATGATTTTGGATCAGCTGATTCCAAAAATCTTTGGTTTGTCAATACTACCACTGCCTACGAGAGCAGAACTTCAGAAATCCACGGTCAAAGCATCCAAATTAAGCATTAGTTAGACAGCAGAAACAAATATTTTGCATTACCTAGAAGATACCTGTACAGATAAAAGTATTGCCTTAAAAATAACCGTGAAAGTTCATGAAGAAATTCAGATAACAGGAGTCACTACAAAAGCCCAAATACCCTTTCAAGGGCATTTCACCCCATCATACCAGAGTCAAGTGGCTTTTTCCAGAGCATCCCACAGTTTGGGTGGGTTTTATTTTTATTTTTTTTTTAAAGCACCTTTCTGTCAACAGGGATAACAAAAATGCATCTTACCTCCAAATACAGGTTATTTCAAAAATACACTCAAGCCTTAATAGAACCGGATGTACCCTAAGCAGGGTTTCTATTTATCTGCTATACGCCTCATAGCCTCTTTTTTGTCTGGCTATCCTAGCACAGTACAAGTTTGGTACCACAACAGTGACAGCTGACAACTGTTTCTTTTTCCTATTTGCAAAAGCTTTGCCATTCAACTTGAACCAAAAGCATTCGTCATATTGCATGGCAGGGAAGTAGATTTAATCAGATGAGGCCACTAGTGTTGTCGGTGCCAGACTGAAAGAATTTGGTAGAACAAAAGGTGGATTTGTCTCTCCGGGCATTTGGACGGGAAGCAGCAGTCTGTCTCTGAACACACAAGGAGGGGATTTCAAGATGAGAAGAAAATGTGTGCAGGAGAATATTTTCATTATACTTAATCCAGAAGTTACAGTTGATAAGTGACCAGCAGGATGGTCTTGCTAGCTGACAGCAGCACTGCCTGAATTTTTACAACATGAGCAAAACCTTAATTTTCTTCAAATTCCTTTACATATTCCTAACACAGAGGAGTTCTGCTTTCTACTGCTACATAATTATGTCTCCAGAATAAGCATCATTTGAAATGTGATCACATTCAACAATGAAGCTGCAGAAAATAATCTGAATGGAATGGATGAGTCCTCAGACTGCTAGGACTGTCCTCAGACAATTCTATTACGCCTCCAAATTCCTCAAAAGTCTTTAAAAGTTATCTAGAAGTGTATGTTTAAAAAAAAAAAAAACCCACTATAGAAATCCTTACTGAAAACTAGCTTGTGAGAAACAGAATGGAAAAGAAAACCCTAAATCAATTACTCAGGAAAATTAAGAATTTTAGAAATGCAAAGTCAGAACGTAATACCAAGCATTCTTAGTTTGAAAAAGAAAGGACACTGTGACAATGATGTCTTGGTGCCAGTCTCTTGCACCATTTTAAAGTGACAGTTTAAATCTCCCCAAATTTTAATTAATCGACCGCCACAGGTCAGAGAAAAAGAAACATGGCTTCTGTTTAGAAGGTGCTGGTATGGCTGGTTATTTGGCACAAAGCAGCCCCATTTTTGGCATTGCTATACCCAAAGCTGCCTACGGTACATTAACGGATTGGAATTGAGCCCAGCATGAAATGTTTCAACATCCACCCCAACTGTGCTAGAGGAATTTCCTGCTCGCTTTTTTGCCCGCTAATTACAGAGCTACTTGAACACATTGGGGCCTTTGGAAAGGTCCGTGTGTTCTGCTGAAGCCGGACAGACATCAAGGATGTTTAGATCTTCTCAAAATATAATCCTTACCTCTCAGCATAGGGTTATATGCAGACTGCAATTTATTAAAATTAAGAACTGTGAGTTTTTGGCTATTTTGAGGACCTAAAGGCACCCACAACAAGGTTAACTGAATTAGAGGATGTGGTGAATGTGCAGGGTATTCAAGAGTCAACTCATTTCTGTAGATACGTGCCTTGACCATCAGCTAACTGAAAAACCAACCTGTTTTGAATGAATACAGGTTTTCAAGTGTGTTGTAGAACAAATACCCAACCTCACTCTCCCTAAACAACTTGCAGAAAGTAAAAATCTCTTACAAAACCTGGAGGCTGCATTTAAGTATTTTGAACCTAATTGTACCTGAAATCCTTTGGGCTCTGATCTTTGACCTCTGAAGACCACTTTGGGCATCCTGTGAAGAAAACGGTGGCCTAGTGCCATTTCCAACTTATATTACAATAGACTTAGCTATTTATACTTGATTTAAAACAGTAGAGAGATGAAAGAAGGAGAGGAGAGGAGAGGAGAGGAGAGGAGAGGAGAGGAGAGGAGAGGAGAGGAGAGGAGAGGAGA
>VZSG01000895.1:284396-299787 GCA_013398315.1 Nothoprocta pentlandii
CACACACACACAGAGGACTTACTTAGTGTGCCATTTGATACCAAAAGCCGCACTGGGAATCAGACGCATTGCAAAGATGCTAAGCCTGCAGTCTCAGCCAAAAGGAACCCGCACGCTGTTTCTCCTCGTATATCAACCTATTACTACTACCAGTAAGACAAAAAAAGGGCAGGAAGGCCATCGCCGGTGTACACAAGATATAAAGATTTTTTTTTCCCTCAAAAAATATTTTCAATCTGCAAATTATTCACAGATTTTAATACTTTGAAACATCCCCAACAACAAAATTTTACTGGATCTCCACCAATAAAAACTTTTGTGAATGAAGTCAGCTACTCTGACTCATATCCTTGCCAAATACTGCTTGTTGATTAAGTAACATTTCTGCATAGCTACATCAAGAACAAAGAACTGGATTTCAAATAATTTTATACCTCCATGTATAAGATATTTGTATGTAATATTTGTAAAACTTTTGAAGAAAGTTGAGAATATACTGCTTTCCATTCTGATTTTTTTCTAGTGACTTTCACTGTCTTGCCTCTTCTTCCCTTTCTCTATCACTTTATGTTTTATTATTCTCTCTCCCTTCCCCTATGTTGCTTCTCAATTTTATGGGAATTAAAAGGGACTTCCCTATCCTTCCAGCACAGAAGTGGTAATCCTTTTGTGCTGTTTTAAGTTATATGCATTTTCCCTCTATGCCTGTCTCCCTTATAAGAAATATTGATTTCATTAATGCTTGGAAATAACCTTTCAGCACCCAGAGCTGCGCAGAACAACTGGAAAACATATTCTGAAGTTTAGACATTCTTACCTTTAACTCTTCTGTAAGCATTTCACTCAAAACTTGAAACAAATACCAACAAACTGTTCATAACACACTTAAAGTTTTGGATTTCTATCTGACATCTCTGATCAAATTAACCAGCTGTCCCATCAGAAGTCTCTTATTTTGGAATTTAATAGTAATCAGATACTTCCTGTGTTGAAACCCATCATCTTTATGGCAATACTAGAAAAGGAGAGAGAATAGGGTGAAAGTCCAGATATGGATTAGTTGTGCCTGGTAACAGCATCTAAAGAGGTTGTGTGTCTCACCATGACCTCAGTATTCTCAGAGGTGCTGCTTGGCAAGAAAGGATTTCCTGCAAGATATAAGCATGTTAACATCTACTAATCCCAGATATCCTAATTTTGTCTTCTTATAGTGATTCTCCTAGGATTCAGATTTGTTTTAATATCAGTTGGAACAAACACAGCTGTCTCTGTCAAGATGATGTTCGAGTCATGACGGTATCTTGACCTAGCATGTCTCCTAGGGCTATGTGCCAACAAGAAGCACTTTACAATCTGAACTGTTAAAACATTAAAACAAAATGCGGAAAGTGAGGATAAACAAACAATCCTGCAACCACCAGAACTGGCTAGAAGCTGCCCACTTCTATGAAATATAGTTAAGTCACAGAGCAATTTATCTCTTCAGCCTTAAGAGAATACCTAAGTGGAAAGAGAATGGGGAAAAAACAGACCAAAGTATGTTCTCAGATATCTGATAAAGAGAAAACTCAACTGAACTGCCTCCCACAGTAAGTGGACCTCAAGCCTCCTTCCATATCTATTCCCATTAGACTAAGGTCAAAAGTTCTAGATAAGCTCTGTTGTCTCCCATCTCTTGTTGATCTGCTCTCAGCAATCCTTATTGTTCACAAGTCTCCTCCAGAAACAGTATGTTCTGTCTTAAAAAAAAAAAAAAAAAAATAGTATAAGCACACATACAAATAGTTATTAACTCTAGCAGGTGCCCTGGGGTGTTGATGGAAAAGCAGATGGGGGTGCTCAAGAAAGCATACAGCCAGGGCACCAAAGATTTCAGGAGTTTCATCATCTCAGCTGTAGGGTTTTCTCCTCCTCAGTGCAAGGAAACAGAGGCTTACCTGACATGAAACCCAAATATGATCACCAACAGCTATTAATTCAATCACATTAAAAAACACACAACAATAAGAACAAAAAGACACCCCACCAAAATAAGCAACATTCCACTAACATGAGGATGATCTCTTTTCCAAGTGATCTCCTTATAAATTTTAATCTATAATGAGTTTAGTAGATTAAAACTTTGCTGGCTCTGGTAAAACTAGAATAGATTCCTCTTTTTCCCATAGGAATAGCCCATATATGAGAAGGCTTAGGAAACACAAAGTAAACCATATTAAAAAGCACTTAGGGATAAATGTAATTATTCAGAAGACCAGTAGCTAAACATTTTTGCTACTGAACCATCTCTTCAGAGATTGCCCAATTACATGAGCAAACTCGTCTTGCAGAAATGCCTACAGGGTTCTTCATGCAACAGAGGCACTTACAGCAGACTTTCTTTTGCAAGGACAATAAAACAGCTGAGGAAGACACAGCACAGTCTACAGCACTCCTCTAACTAAATTCCAGATATCTTATATTTATGTCATCTTAAATGTGTACAGTACATTCAAATACTTGGCTAGTTTAGTTGTGTGACTGCTCTTCTAATGTTTATGCATCTGGCTAAACATCCAACTGTTTCCCATATCTATTACAATATTTACAGTCCTCACAAATAATCCCAGGAATGTAAATTTGGAATCAGAACAGAAATACTTATCTTGTCAAATCGTGGACACCAGCAACCAGTTTTTAATTTTTCTTTTGTTTAACAACATGGTTAAATAGCAGGTTTTGGTAACATCAAACACATTTTATAGGTTTTGTTTGTTTGTTTGTTATTCAGGGCACTAAGCATTAACCAATCTTTCATTACCGTATTTTTGGATGGAGTTGTTTGCTTTTATGAAATCAACCATAACAATACTATATGCAGAGCTTGTATTTTTAGTGGCCAGTGACTCCTGCTGCTCTTCTCCGCTCTTCAGCGTGGGCTTGGACACCTGCTCGGATTTTCCTTTTGGAGCAGCAGTTGGATGGCTGTTGAGCAAACTGGTTGTCAGGTAAAACGGAGTGTTACTGAATGCTCCATGTTTTCATCATCAGGCAAGTTCTGAGTTTCCATGAGACAAGGCATTATGGCTGAGATAACACCTCATCCCAAAAATGGAAACAGACGGCTTGATGCTTTTTTTTTCTTTTCCTTTAAATAGACGCTGCTCTACCCTTTCAAGATTATTATACTCTGTGAATATTGGCATATCATCCACAACATATTGTCATCTTGCCTGACCAAAACAAAAATCAGCCTCACCTATGACCTGCAAAAGGTAGCCTTTTTCTATTTCAGTCTCTGAAAATCTTAACCCTGCAGTGTAACAGTGACAAATCAGATTCTTTAAGTGCTTTAACAATATAGAATTTCCCACATTCCTTCATTGCTTAAGAATGCAAGTACTAAGGACTTCCAGTACTTCTCTTCAGGTACATTTCTCAAAGTCCACTCTCACTCAAAAATTCAGTCCATCAGCCCTAGTTTAACTCAGTAACCGACCTCTCACTCCCACTGCAAGCTAATTAATCCGCAATAGCTTTCAATTCAGGGAGCATTGCCCTCTCCTGCAGTCCATCATAATGTGTGTGATTTTGTACAGGTTGAGTCACTCCTCAGTGAGTCTGCACTTGGAAACCAAACCAGCCCTTACGACTCCTCTCCTTCCTCACTGAACTCTTCCCTCCTGCTCTGATAAGTAACTCACAAGCATCAAACCAGCCAGACTAGAATAATAAGCTAGCCACCTTTTCACTCAAGATGGTTTAAGTGAAGCCTTCCCCTTACCCATGAAAATATTCAGCAGGAAAATTACAATCTATATCCAGTCAGCTAAAGAATAACTCCACATATGCATCAGTAATAGATTTATATCTTAATACCCCAACCAAAGGGAAATGAAACCCCACATTTTTATATTGAAGGATGCACTTCACTGCCTTTTACATATTCATTTATTATTGGGAGGGGGAGTTCATAAGTTAGTCTGAGAGTTTGTGAAGTTCTCATTTTTGATTTCAAGTAATATTTGCAGTCTTACTTATCACTTTTTAATATGTCAGTTACCAACTCACATTTCCATACAAGAAGCTTGTCACCATTTCACCATGAACACATAAGCATGCGGTTCTCCTCAAAAAAAATTAAAAATCTTTATTTTTCATTCAGAAACAGTTTACTCAAAATTACTGATTAAAAAGGCAGCTGGAGTAGACAACAGCCCAAAAGAACTTCTCATGGAAATAGTTTAATTCCTCCTCCTAGCAAATAAGCTGCCACTGGAATTCCAAACTAAACTAACCTTCTAACCCAGAGTTGTTTGAGACACAGGAGAGGGCAGAAGATGTTTTACAAATGCGTGCAGTTCTGTTTTCCACCATCCTCTTGTGCATCATCCTTCTCCAGTAGTATTGGACTTGGTCTTCCCCATTAGACTACGCTAATCCACCATTGGCACCAAAAGAGGAAAAAAAAGAAATTAAAAGAAAAAAAATCAAGCAAGCAGTGTAAGAAAGTAAGGAATAACCAAGTGTTTTGTTTGTTTGTTTTTTAATACATATATACACCACATAAGTAAGGAATCTATGGAATATAGAAAGAAGAAAGTTTAATTCCAGTGAAACAATACATTGAAAGTAATTAAAAGGGGGTTGCTATTCAGCCCCTGGCTATTTTTCTCTGGTTCTAGGTTTCTCCCAAAAGCTTTGGTTCAGCTATACAAGTAACACTTGGCGTAATTATTAGCACACAGTCTGAATTCCCTAGAGCTGACTTGTTTCCCTCAAAACCTCTGGAATACCTTACCTTTTCCAATACCAATATAAATATGTTTTCAAAAGCTGTTTCCGACATGCTTAGTATTTCTAGTTTGGATCCAATTTGAAGCTAAGAAGTGAAACTTATTAACTTTTTATATGCCAAAGATAACACATGGCAAAAAATGAATTTAAAATCCAGGCAGAAGTTTCCATGTTTCAGAAATAATTTACAATTATACCTCCTAAGATAGTATTGATGATATTGTTAATAAGTTGAGTTCAACGGAGCAGGGACCGCCATCCCCAGGAATAAAAGCAATCACAAGGCTGTCTTCAATAACGTAAGGAGCAATTTCTAAGGGGGCAGAGGGAGCAGCCAGGCAGGTGACAACAAACCACACGGAATATAGCTAGACATATATCAGTGCCTCTTATTTTTATCCTTCCCTAAATCTTCCTGGACAAAAGAAAGTTACTTAAGATCATTTGTTTTGCTGGGAGATTTCAAATTTGAATAAGTACCATTGTGACTTGTGGATGCCCTGTTTTGAAATATTATCTTATTACTATTGAAATAAACCATCAGTAGTGTCCCCTGCTTTTCCTCTGTCAGTTCTTCAAGATATTTCCCACTCAGGGAAAAGGAAACAGTTTTAAGAATAATGAACTCTTTAATACGAATCATATAAACTACAAAAACACTTTTGCCTCTAGCACAACATAATCCACAAAGGTGGCATTTAACTACAGTTAAGGTCTGCATTTTATCCTCAGTTAAATTTGTAGAGGATTTAAAGTATGTTACATACCCAATGACACAAAAGCTATGCAAACTGTCTGTCAGTAGTTGCATGTCAGAAGAGAAGGAGTTCTTTACATGCATAATTTCTGTATGTATATTTATACCATAAATTTAAATGTCAAATTGTATAACAGTCATTAACTATATATAAAATTGGCATCTCAGTGAAACGCACAGTAATTAACAAGATTAAAAATGCTATAGAATGCCATCGAAACATTTTCTATACTTATTCCTTCGCTACTGCTTGATGTGAAGTTAAAAAAGGCAAGAAAAAAAGTCAATGTCTCAGCTAACATAATCCTGCTATATGTTACCACAGTAAATCCGGACACTGTTCCATCTTCCTCCAAATAAAAACCAAAGATACATATTATTGTGTCATCTCCAAGGGAAAAAATCTTGGCCATTAATGTATGAAAGAATACTTTTGAAAACATCCATCTTCACAATTGCCTTTAGTCTAGGATTATTTTATCACAGCTACATTATACGATTACAGAAAACTTAAGAGTTTGGAACAGAAATCCAAAGAAACATATCTGATTTACCGTCTGATTTATCATCTTCAATTTAACCATTTTTAGTTTCCATGTTCCAATTCTTTTAACTTTCTGCAATACAAAATCCCCTTCTCCATAGAACACACTGTGAGACCAAATATTTCCAGTGTTGGCCTTCCAAAAAAGCATCATTGCTGTCCCACTATAGCTTCTCCATTAGAAAGTAAACAAGTCTAGAAAATTAAATATCTTGATTAAATATGCAGTCTTTGGTACATAAGCTTTGTATGATAAGCTCTACATTTCAATTTTGTGGGATCAAAGATTTTAGGGAGAAATGTAGTACTATACCTGGCCTGCTCCTTGGACTCTATTGGCCTTCAGCCAGTGCTCAGGCTTAAGTCTGGGGTTAAAAGAAAGCCTCGAGCACCACGGGGAGCAGAGCTAGAAAGGACACACCAAATTCTCATTGTGTGGCGCTCTATGCAGACTGGAGCTAGGAACATCACATTTATATTATTTTACTGTAGTAAGCTCTTAAAAATTTAAGAGTGAAGCCCATTGCCTTTCCCATCCACAGAGGCTTACTCCAGGCGAAGGTCAAGCTTTATATGTCCCTGCTGAAAAACGTCCACAGTAACAAGCACAGAGACAGACAATTCTGAGTAATAAAAAAGTATGTTTAATTGCATTAACAGCTGTGGTAGGTCACATTACATATAATCAGCAGGTTTTTATCCTCCTGTAGATTTAAATGTTTGTGCCCCACTTCTGTATCATCTGAAACACATCCTGGTATTTTTGAAAATGCCATCAGATACAAAAATGGACCTCAGTTTCATCAGGCACAGCCCAAAATGAAAGATCTCTACACCAACTTCGCATGTTCTGTCAGTCCTTCTGGCTGTCACCCCAAAAGACAATTCAAGTGCTGCCAAGCCAAACCCCAGTCAAAGGGGCTTTACCTGCCCGAACAACCCATGGAGCCAACACAGCCCTAGACAACACTGATGACTGCAGAGCAAGATGCGTCACCTGCAGCCTTGCTGCACGAGTGTGCTACCACATGCAGATCCACCCTCAGACACCCACAGAAGCCCTCAGAAGAGCCAGATCTCCCCAAGGATCCTCCAGCCTTCCAAAGGAGGCCTTCTTACCAAGCCCCCTGGAGCGCACCAATATCATGGCCATGGAGATGAGGAACCTCAAAGAGGAGCCGTTGCAGAGCACGGCTCAAACAGAGCTGCTGAGACCAAGAACAAACAGATTAGTTGCTAGGAACAGCACTAACATGGGTGAATAACAGGTTATCGTGCATTGCCACGTGCTGAACAAGGAAATTTGTATAGAGGAGACTAGCAACGGATTTCCTGCGGTATCTGCACATGGAGTTACCAAGTCTTAAAAAGCACAAAAAATTCTCAGATTAAATCCTTGCATACAGATTTCATGCACACTTGCTTTCCTAAATATAGCATCTCTTCTTAGAGGTGAAGAAAATGAGGGGGAAATACCTGCCACTGAAACTGCTAAGCACATTTGCAGAAATCCTTTTTTCTTGAAAGTGTTCATATTCAACTCTTCTGCTTATTGTTTCCCCTTACTCAACTGTCATTATTAAAATTAAATAGCTTTTAAATTTTAGTTCCACAGAATCTTAATAAACTTCACCATTCTTGCCTTTTCCTATACATTTTCTTCAATAATTTTCTTCAATTACACCTTTAGAACTTGATTTTTAGTCATTCTTTCATACTACTTACAAAGAATGTGAGATTTTTCTAAGCCATCCCTGCTTCTGGGTAGTAATGCAAAAGGCTTCTACGCTCATGAATAAATTATCAGTATTTCCCTGGGTTTATTTAATCTGCTGTCTCTGAACTTCAAGAGTCTGAATATCCAAGTTGGAAAATTAAATTTTAACCACTTTATTACTATTTCCTGTAATTAAAAATACAAAGTGAAAACTCTTCCTTGCTCAAGGAAATACAAAGCAAACCTAATGATTCACGAAGTGATGCAATGCAGTGATGAATACTTTAACAAAAGCTCACCAGACTCAAGTTTCTCCTTTAATGCTGAGCTCCCAAACTTATCAGCTTACTATGACTGCCAAGTGAATGAAGAAATGTGAACTCAAATAGCAGGAATTTGGGCTCTTGTTCTAAAGATCTTTTTGGATTCCTACAGCTTATTAAAGAGGGGGGGGAAAAAAATAAGGCAGTTTGTTTTGGCAGCTCAGTCGCAGACTATTTGAAAATTTTAGCCGTGGAACTACGCTTTGTTGATGTAAGGTTTTGACCCTGCAGGAAGAGTGGGAAGAGGCCATTACTTGTTATTTCCAACACATTACAAACCTCATGAACAACACATTCTTGCTCCCCCAAAGTCTGCAGAAGATGCTGATGGTGCATATTCACCTAGGGGATGCAAATGGGGCTGTGGTGGCATCTTTCCACCTACTATCACCTAGAGAGAAAAAAAAAAAAAAAAAAAGTATTTCCTGATGTAGTGCATAAGAGCCCTCAAGTTGCTGGAAACATTGACCTGGTGAAACACCAGGCTGCCAGAAGGCAGACTGGAGAACACATGCCAGAACACAAACAACCCTGCAATAATTCCAGGTAGAATCACCAGATTTATAGTGGAAGTGCCATAGAAATAATTCAGCTAAGTGGTCCCCCTAAGCACAGGTTCAGATACCAGAAAACCATTTGCATGGAATCCCATATTTTCATAAAAAGTGCAGGGTTCCTAGAGCCACATGCGGCATGTGACACCACGTTTTGCTGTCCCAGCAAGCCGAGAGGCATCTGCTTCTGTGTAGTGACCAGCTGCTGTGCTTGGCAAGAACCAGAGTATCGTCTTGAACCGCGGCCAGCACATTAGCATCCGGCCAGGGCCAGCTCAAGTTCCCAGAAAGCTCTTGCACGGTCACAAGAGATTCCTGCTCCCGACAGGACTTTCTCTCCCCCTCCTTTTCGCCAGCTCTCGCACCGCCCACATGCACATGCACGGTATTGCAAATAGGAAATCGCTCGCAGTCATCCGCCGCTACTGGAACAAAATACGCATTCCCAGAGCAGCAGCAGCTGAGGGTCACAGAGGACCGAGTGTTGGCAGCCATTCCCCATCAGGAGGGAGAGAGAAAGCGAGGTTTTAGGAACAAAATCACAAAGCAAAAGTCCCAGAGGATGTGTGTGGCTCCAGCACACTGGATTAGTATACAAAGGATACTTCAGAGGAGCTCTGGGAGTGTGAGCAATCAGCTATTTTGCAGACTATTTCCCATCATACACCAAAAAGAAGAAAAAAAAAAGAAAAAAGAAAAAACTACAAACAAACTCAGTTCAAAGTTAATCTCACAGCTGATTTTCTCCTCTTCGAAACTGGGTAGTGGGATTTTTCATTTGTTTGTTGTAACTGAAGTTTTCGGGTGCACGCTATTTATAATGGTGCACAGGACTTGTAAAATGAAAGCTACCATCAGTCAGGTATTTTCTCAAGATAAGGAGGTATTCAGGCAAGCTTTTAGGATTTCCATTTCTTTAGCTGGTGTGTGTGAGAAGCAGCAGCAGAATATTCAGCAGGAGTGCAGGAGAAGCTTAATGAAGACCTCTCCAGAGAGAGCTTCCCCATGACCCAACGCACATGAAAGACACGCAGCAGCCGCTTCATCAGCCCGAGCGCAGCCCGTCCCAAAGCTGGAAACACATTCTCACCCACGGGGAGCCTGGTGACTTCCCAGGGCCTCGTGCTATAATTGCACACACAGCTTACGCCAAGCCCTGTCAGACCTTTCAGCAGCCTGCAAGGACTTCGGGTCACACACACCACTGCTCTCTGCAGATCTCACATAGGCTACAGCAGGTCTATCACTCCTGTGCAAGTGCATGTTTAAACACCCTCGCAAATAAAAAGAAATAGTGTGAGCACCAAAGAGACCACAAGGCTCTCCGCAACTTACCCTGCTGTGAGAATGCCATGTTTTTCATGTCATTCTTAAGGTTCAAGGCATTAAAATTAGCTACAGTGAATGTAATGTCAGTTGCAGTATTTCAGCAGAACTAAATGGATGCCTAGAGAAGCAAATGCATCAGAGACAGTGAAGTACACCATCACAGTTATCTCTTTACCAGCTTGGACCTTCATTTGCCTTGGACCAGCAATTCACGGCACAGGAACCAGTCACTTGCATGCAAGGAGATGTGCCAGCTCCACAAGAAGACGGCGATGCCTTTGGCCACACTCATACCTCAGATGTCCAGTGTTTAAACTTCTAAACAATTGCACTATATAGCAGCAAAGAAATATGTTTTATAAAGCTTGTTACTGGTCTTCAGCAAACACGAGCTTCAAGGCAGAAAACAGCATGCAGCCAAGGCAAATTTCCACAGGTTACCAATTATTGAAATACGATGGGAAGGGAGGCTCTTGACCTCCCACGTTCAGGAGTTAATTTGCCCTAGCTGTTGCTCTACACGCATCAGTAAAACCGAATGCAAAGAGTTAACACAGCCACAAGAGTTAACACTTTTCCTAAAGGTTTTGCAGGGATTTTCAATGAATGAACCTTTGTTGCATAAACAAAGATTCCTTTAATATAGGAAAACACAAGTACACAAGTAACTACCCATTACATGCACTGTACCAGAGAAAGCTCCAAGAGGAATCAAGTTCTGCAGAAGAGAAACTAAAATACTTGAAAGCTTTGGAGATAGACAGTTCAAAGGTGGGGGAGGTGAAGGGGAGAAAGAAAACAAGGTCTACAAACAGAGATGAGAAGGGGAGGGAAAAAAAAAAAAAGGTTGTTAAAAAGCTGAGCAACCCCACAGCCCCACAGCTTGACACAGCCTCTCTTTATTCATGTTAGCAATCTCAGCTGTGATGTACAACTCGACTAGGAGCTTAATTTGATTACATGCAAAATTGCTGAGCAGTTGCACATAATTGGTACCAGCAGTCTGCCACAGATTGAGGGGAAAACAGATACAAATATTATTCTGTGATATTAGATGACTTACAGAAAGCACAGTTTTAAAGAGCATTCCCCCAAGTGAACACTTCAGATCTCAGATCCTGCATTTTGAGGTAAGGGAAGGGTAAAGCATGAGTTGGACACTGCTACAGTAATCTCATTAGCAGAGATGTCATACTATTACTGCTCTCTGTCCATTGAGGATTTACTAGATGCTAAGCCCAGATTGCATTTTAAATGCATTATCACAACATCAAAACCTTAAGCATCCCACATTACATGTTCCTTATACGCTGTTCGCTTTGGTAGTAGAAAATTCAAAGTGACAATCAGAAGACAATAAAGCATAATGGTTTTCTGTTGCACTGAAATGGAGATTTCCCCTCATACTGCATTGTCCATTCGGAGTGTCTGCAATACCAGATATTCTTCAATCAAACATTTGCTCATGCTACTCTAGAGAAATCTTTGTGCAAACCATGGATTTTATACATACATATGTGTATATATGTGTGTGCATACATGATTTATATATATATAAATCAAGTAAGGAGCATATTCTTGGTGAATATGCTCTGAGACCGATGCTCCAGGGTAAGGCCCCATGCCAGAATGGTTTCTGTGTTCCCGGCCCCTTGGCTCGGGCTGCTATAGGGCGGTGTTGCACACACTGCTGTATCACAGCACAGCAGGACCACGGTGTAGGAAGGTAGATCATGCCAAGGAAGCTCAGTCCTCATTCCCGGCAGCTAAACCCTCCAGAGACACTGTGGCAGCCCAACCTGGGCTGGGGGCAGCTCAGCACTCGCCTCCAGGCACCATGAAGAGCAGCTCAGAGGTAGAGCACCCCTTCCCACCTCACATTCCTCCAAAACGCTCCACCTCGCTGATAACCAGAACCACACAGAGTTTTGGGGACTCCATAGAGCAGCTTGGGCTTGCCATGCGTCACGAGAAGAAGTTTTCATTTACAGTCTGAGGTCTTTTATAAGTGAGCGCCTCACAATACATTAGAGTAAGTGTTTACATACAGATGCAGCAAATTCCTCACAAGTCTTTTTTGTGGTCCTCCCCACCAAGCATGGCTATCACCTTACAGGGATCTAGCTGCAGCAGACAGCAGAGTTGCAGACGCTGAAAGCAACAAGTGGCATTTCCAGGAGATGCACTCGGGCCACTTAGCACAGGGAGGTTCATGAGATTTTTTTTTTTTTTTTAACCTTACAGACGCCATAGAGAGCAATTCCTTTAATCTGTAAAAGCTAGTTCTGATTTAGGAAGACAGGCCTACAAGAAACGCGTAGGAGACGGCAGGACCTGCTTGTGCCCTCCCTGCGGAGGGAGCAGCCGAGGGGCCGCGGCCTCGCGAAGCCGCGGGAGCGCAGAACCTTCCAGAAGCAGCCAGGGCAAGGGGAGGCACGGAGACCTGCCCCACATGCTTCTCCCTGCAAAAACGCACATCTCAGAGGCAAATCCAAACGGCCAAAGGCAGGGTAACGCACACACATACCTTGCGAGCCGAGGAACCTTCCGGAAGGAAGAACAGGTCTGTGCAAAGAAGCCCTGCGGCCACCCCAGCACCTCAGAGAGGGACCGGAGAGGCGCAAGGTGCCGGCCCCGGGGCCGATAACGAGCTCAGAGCTTCAACGATAGCGAGCTCAGAGCTTCAACGAGCTCAGACCAAGCTGCACCAGACGAGGCAGGGACCAGGCTGCTACCTCTACAGCTGGTGGCCAACAGCTCTCCCGAAGCCTCCCCAACAGGTCCTTGGAGGCAGCAGCTCCATCGCGGTGACACTTGGAGCCACATTTTCCCTCAGGGCCATCACTCACACACTCCTGCATGCAGCCCAAGGTGGCCAGCTGCAGCTCCTTCCTCCACTCCCATTGGACCTGGCTGGCAATTAGCAGTAATTAGCATGACATTTAGAACACCTGGTTGGGAGGGTCATAATGCAGCTTTACCTGGCAGTAATCCCCACCCATTTGCAGCAGCTGTGAGGGGGCAGAAACCAGGCCAGCCTAACGAGTGGTGGTAAATGAGTGATGAGAGTAAGAGTCAGGGAAAATAAATAAATAGATAAGTAAATAAGACAATTATCTACCGGCTCATTTGCCAGCATCTCTGCAAGCTGTGTGGGCCCAAGCACGCTGCAGACAAGGCCATAGAGTGGACATCTGGTTTTGCACATGCACACAGCAGAGCATATTTTTTACTTTTAAATCTCTGCTTTCCCTTTAATCTCTGTTGAATGCAAACACGTCCCGTGTAGGCTCCCTCCAGGTGACTAAACACGGCTGGATCTGGCAGCCCCAAAGGGAGCCCTGCACCCCAAGGGACACTGCAGAGCTCCTGCTCCCCTCCTAGCCTCCGCCTCGGTGACGAGCCATCCCCTAGGACTCTACTCATTTATTTACTTCTACCTTCCCTACTCTTTTCTATAAAACAAAAGAAGACTCGGCAGGAAAATAAGTGGGTTTCCAAATTCTCATGCTTCCCTGCTACAGCAGGCTACAAACTCTGCTTCAGCCTAAATTGGTTGGCGTGGCAAGGATAAATCTGTGCATGTGCTCTCTGCGGAAATCAGGGCAACTCAGCGCAGTTCCCACCATTTAGACTGTTCTGAGTGCTCCAAAGGGTCTATTAATTTTCAGGATTTCAAAGCCCTTCTTTGACTAAATTTAATCAGCCAAAAGTCATTTTATCTAATAAGGTCTACTTTCCAGCTATTTCACATCATGAAAATGTAATTTAATATTCAATATTCACTGTGATTTTGCATATACTAAATTTTCATTGTGATGAATTTCTGCTTTTTTTTTTTTTTTTTAAGAAACTCCAGTAACTTCTGTTCCCTGCCTCAAAACCCTGAATTGTTCAGGACATAGATGTGCAGGTGACTGAAACACGAACATTGACCTGAACTGTAAGCCACAGATGAATCTCCTAGCCAAACTTCCATTTACTTTTAGGTATCAGCCCTCTCGGGATTTATTTACACCCAGTGCCAGCTGCAGACAGTACCGGGAGCCCGTTTGGCCCTGCTTCCCATGCGCTCCCCACATATGTGCTCCATGTGCAGCCCAATGCAACACGGCCCTTCCTAAGCGCGGTTTTGATTCCTGAACGCAGTGCTACCTAGCGCAAGCCTTGCAAAAGCTTCCTCCTCCTCTCCCGTGCACACACGCTTCTCCAGGCATTAACACAAATAAACACATAAATACATAAATAAAGCTGTGCTAGCGTATTCCCTTCACATTCGGCTGGGAGAAAACTTTCCAAAACTAACATTTCTCTTATATTGACTTTGCTCCCAAACAAAACTAGCAGTTTGCAAAAATATGATTGTTATCCTAAACCTTGTCCTGTATTGTGATGCAGTTTCTAATTATATGATCACCTAAAACCTTTTTTTTTTTTTTTTCCTTTTTCCCCCCCAGATCCCGATTTGGAGTAAAGGACAGACACAGCAGGGGACACCATTAACACTATGTAGCACTTCATTCTTTCAGCTTGTAACTTCTCCGCACTTGAGTTTGTGGCCTAAATAACATTGCAACATAGTAATTTTGTATGTCCTCTAGATACACATAGTCATTTAGGTACCAATGGTAGTTACTTTTCCCTATATTAGTTTACCTCTATTATGCAACAGGTTCATTACACATTATGTTTCATCATTTCCAACTGGTAAGAAGACATTTTCTAGCCTATTTTTCCTTCAGCGTGGCACACATGGTTCACTGCAATCAAGCTGTTCATTTTGGTAGGTGATCTCCACTCGTTGCTGTGATGCCCAAGCATGTATGCTGGCTTTCAAGTCAGTCAAGTTTTGAACAAATTACTTAAAATTTTCAATAGTAGTAGAGGGTAAAATTAAAGGAAAGCTTGAATCAAAGTCACCTGCAAGGAATCATTGAAATGTGGAAGTCAAACCAAGACTGGTTTTGAAATTATAAAATTTAAATTTTTTTTTATTATTATAAATTATTGTTTTATTATTTAAATTATTAAATTTTGAACTAGAATCCCTGCTAGTAAAAGCTGAAGGCAAGCAAAGCAGTGTCCTAAGCAAAGCAGTGGGCAAGAGTGAGCTAAGAGAGGCGTCTGTCCAAACCACCCACGGAAGAGAGATTCCAAATATCCTCAAATGTTAGCAGAGGATAAAGAACAGCCTGGAGTCTGAAAGCCTGGGGAACACGATAGAGATCACTGGGCTGGAACAGGCAGCCCCAGCACCAATGCACTCCAAAGAGCGCGCTGACGAGCTGACAGTGGTATGAATAGTCACCAGGAGGTCACCTCTAACGCCGCAGGGACATACAAGTTTTCAGGAGGGTGCACAAAAATAGGAGAGAGAAACCAGCAGAGCTG
>VZSG01000896.1:12294-25449 GCA_013398315.1 Nothoprocta pentlandii
TTTAAAACCCGCTTGGATGCAGCCCTGTGCCACGTGCTCTAGGTGACCCTGCGTGTGCAGGGGGGTTGGACTAGATGACCTCTGAGGTCCCTTCCAACCTCAAGCATTCTATGATTCTATGATTCTATGATTTAAGTTGTTATACTGATTTTATCCTCAGCAATAATTTCTTACCATAGCAGAAGATCATGTTGAGTAGGAAAATTATCTGAATTATAAGTTGAGAAAAAATACTGATGAAATAGTGTTTGATTATCAGAAGTTTGTACACATTAAAATATTCGAAGGCTTATTTTATGACTTATTGTTTCAAATAGTTTTGAATTAATTTTCAATTGTGAACTGTTCAATACTTTATTTGCATTTCTTTTCACACATATACGTGTATGGTCAAGTGAAGTTAGATGAAAGCTGAAGTTGAAATTAGCAGTAGCCTAAGGCCATTACATGCAATTACTAGATCATTTAAAACATATCAGTATCAAGTCTAATAGAACAGCAGCAGAGTTACTGCTGCAGCATAATTAAGATCAAGAGACTATGCAAAAGGTTGTCAGATTCTGTTAGGGGAATTCAGAGCTAAAATGTACCCGTTGTCTGTGTGACTATAGCCACTGCTTATTACCAGAAAATCAGCTGCAAAAAGACAAAAAGAGATTATTTTGATAGTTCTTTCTGACTGAAATAAAATTCTTTTTTTTTTTTTTTTTTCTCCCTGGAGAGGTGAATTTACTGAAGTATGTCAGTATAACCTCATCTTTAAAATAGCATACAGAATAATAGAGAAGAAAGCAAAAATAATAAAGATGTTACATTATACAAAAATAAAAGCTTTAATCTATTAAACTGAATTATAGAAATGACATAATGATTCATATGCCCCAATAACATTTTTCAAAGAAATTTTTTTCTCTTTTCTGCATTTTCTTTTTCTGCATAAAAACAGTACTGATAATAAATATAAAGACTTAAAATAAAAAGAGTAATGACTGAGTGCATTAAGGTTTTCGCACTCATAGTGCTTTGACATTGTGAATTAATTTGTAAGCGTGCTTGCCTTACAGAGACACAACTAGGGTATGGGCAGTATGGTCTTGTGGCGGGGATGAATGTAAAATGTCTCACTAGAGATAGGATGCCGGAGTCCTAGACAAGTCTTTAAAGGGTCCAACAAGATGGGACCTGAGATGATAACCAAAAAACAAGGCAAATGCCAGTCTGAAACATCCAGGTTTTCTGTAGTCAGAAAGAGCGGGTGGGATACAAAAAGGCTGCTAAGTGGAGCAGCATCCTGAGTAGCCAAAGCAACAAAGATATTTTCCTCATAGCTAGATAATGGCACAAACTGTAATTCACTCTTACAATCCATTCCTGCATAGCTTGGAGAGCTGATTATAGCCAGGTGGTAACTTCCAGGCTTTGACTGCTTACCAGTGTGTGTGGTAACACTGTCAAGTCCCTTTTTAGTTAGATCTATTTTAGCGTTCTCAGTCTGAAATGCTTCAGACCACAGTATAATTTAAACTCTTATCTAGATTTTTTTTTTAATGGCTGGGAGGTGTTTTTTTTTTTTTCTTTTTCCTTTTCTTTAATGGAAAAATATAGCTAAATAAAAGCTGTTTCTGCGACAAGCATGTAAATAGCCGTGAAAGGTATCAACATAGAATGAAAACATTTTCTTCCACTCAGTTATTGCACAAGGGACACATTTAGTCCAAAATGTTCAACAGCTCCAAAGAGAAAAGACATCTGGGTTCAATTCAGAAAAGCCTGCGGCAACCAGACTGAAAAAGAAAAAAAAAAAAAAAAAAAGCACAGCCTTCTAAAAACACATTGAAACAGGAGGAAGGCGTGATTCCAACAACAAAAGAAATCAATATATTATCTCATTATGAAGAGACTTAAAAAAGATACAACTATTAAAAAAAGGAAGTAATTAAGGAATACTCAAGGGATGGGAGGGAAGGGGAATGAAGGGAAGACACCATTAGGTTGCTTTTATGAATGTGGTGTTCATGCCTCTAGTTCTCATTGTATTTCTAGAGAGACAGATGAATAATGGTAAAGATTAGCCTTATGAAAATGCCTGATAATTAGAGAATGTTTTAATTACATGATATTGTGTCTTATCAATGATGCAGACATCCATTGAAGTATTTCTGGAAAGTCCAGCTCTGTACACAAATGTCCTTTAATCTTGTATTCTCTTTCTGCTACTAATTTATGTGCAAATGCCTTCATGCTCCCAATTATTCAATGACATGTAGTGGGAAAATATGTCTTTATGACCATAGTGGTCATCATTTCTGTGGCATCAGCATAAAAATCTCTTTCATTGTGTCTTAATTCATTTTATTGCAGCTTTCTTTCTCACGTGAAAGAGTAGTCAGAGTCATTTAGTTAAGCAGTGTCTTGTGGCACATTATTAGTAGGTTAATTTTATTTCACAGTAGTTAGCACATAGTTGTGCCTTTATCTGTGAAATATTGCACATCCTTTCATGACAAATATACACATCCTTTCATGACAAATATAAAAACACAAAGCAGAACTACTGTTTATCATAAATTATTACTTATGTTTCTATTTCATTTCTTTATCCCTCTAGTTTCCATCAGATACTTCTTTTTTAATTCTTTTTATTCCTCTCAGACCATCCTAATTCAGAGAACTTCCATTTTGTGAAAATTGTTTCCTGCTCTTTCTTTGCTTTGTAGACTTGCATACAACTGTCAAATACATTCACAAAATCAATAAACACAAACTAATTTCTGTAACTTTCTTCTGACGGAAAATGATTCCTGAAACAGAGAACATTTATCAAAACCAAAACCAAAGCAAAACAAAAAAATTGGAAATAATTCACTTCATATATTCCTGCATAAATTTCACCATGTGCCCAAGCAACAAAAAACACCAGGGGGAATTTCAGATATATGTCACAGATAAAGCATAGAGCTTGCTGATGAAGCATAGAGCTTGCAGCAAGAACATATAGAGCTTGCTGCAGGAAGTAGAAGAAGGAGTACAAATTTACAGTCTCTGAAGAAATGAGTCAGAGCGTGCTGCTGGTGTTTTTATGCTAGATTGAAACACTTGAAGACTAGGAAATGGTAATTTGCTATTACTCTCTGTCTTCGCTTTACTGTGCTGAAGTAGAATGAAGAAACATATAGTATTGCTAAGCCATGTTCTTGAGGTTGTAAGGTGCTAAAATTGGTTTAGTTTGTACAAAATAGTTGCTTTATTTCCTTGACTATTCATTTATTTACATAGCAAAAATGACAGAGAAAAAAATCTTAATCCTAAAATGAGAAAAAGAGAAAAACAAAAGCATTCAGAAAAGTTATTAGCAAAACTCAGTAAAATGCATGATCCAATGGATCACAAAAGTGCTCTATTAAAAGGCCAATCTTAAAAAAAAAAAAAATATTTAGAAGTATTCCTTGATATTTAACAAAGTAGAGTACCTTTTTCTATGTATTTTAATATTTATAAAATATTTGATACTGCAAAGCACATAGCAAAACATATGCCATGAAGAATTCAAAATGCAAGTGTTTGAGATTATAGTCAAATCCAAAAGATGTAGAGGATACAAAGTCATACTTTTGGTCCCAGATTTTCTGAAGAAAAATGGGCTTCTTTGATTACACGCTGGTTAAAAAAAAAAAGAAAAACAGGCCTTGAGGAATTAATTTTTAGAATATTTGTAACATAAGAAGCTCCCTAGATTTGGTATACTTCTGGTGTTAGAATTTTGAGAACTGGTGGCTGATGAATGGTTACTTGGAAACTGTAGCACAAAAGGTCCTTTTCACTCATTCATCCAAAGAAAGGGCAAATCTCAGTTTTCTTATACAGAGACTGTTAAAGATAGCTGGATCTGGTGGACCAAGGGGGCCAGCCTCTCTCCTGGCTCACTACCACTTTTCTCTGTCCTCAGGTCAAGCTAGTAGTGCAGCTAAGCATGCATATCCAATGGGCATATGTGCATATACACAGTGCAAACACTGTCCACTACAGAAATTAACACAGAAATGTGCTATTTCAGGCACCTACATAAACACAAACATCAAGACACGTATGGCTGAATCTTGTCCCTCCTCTCTGGTTAGTTAGGCTTTAGTTTTGCTACAGGAGCTTGTGCACATCCATGAGTCACTAACACACACCTTTGCTCACAGGCCTTGAGGGATCTAGCCTAGGATTTTACCCCATCCAGTAATCATGCCCAGACCCTGGGACCCTTTAATGGATCTTCATCTCTTGAAGGACCTTAAGTCATTCTACTCTCTGTTTTCCCGGTAGTCGCTGGCTTATCCTTCCTACAGTTTACTGGTAGATCTCTTTCTCTCTCTCTCTGACAAAACACATACACACAGAACACACTCACATAGTGAGCAATGGAGCTCATTAAGAAGATTGGACAGACTGCAGTGCTCAAGCCTGGACAGACAAGTGTGTTTACAGGCAGCCATCTGATACCAAACTGGGAGGAGTAGCTGATAGCCCTGAGGGCTGTGCTCCCATCCAGAGGGACCTGGACAGACTGGAGGACTGGGTGGTGAGAAACCTCATGAGGTTCAACAGGGGCAAGTGCAGGGTCCTGCACTTGGGGAGGAATAAGGCCAGATACCGGTACAGATTAGGGGTTGACCTGCTGGAGAGCAGCCCCGCAGAGAGGGACCTGGGTGTCATATTGGACAACAAGTTGACCATGAGACAGCAGTGTGCCCTTGTGGTCAAGAAGGCCAACAGGATCCTGGGGTGCATTAAGAAGAGCGTCTCCAGCAGGTCGAGGGAGGTGATCATCCCCCTCTACACAGCCTTGGTGAGGCCACATCTGGAGTCCTGTGTCCAGTTCTGGGCTCCCCAGTACAAGAAGGATGTGGAGCTGCTGGAGAGTGTCCAGCACAGGGCTTTGAGAATGATCAGGGGCTTGGACCATCTGCCCTATGAGGAAAGGCTGAGGGAGCTGGGCCTGTTCAGCCTGGAGAAAAGAAGGCTGTCTGATATTTATAGACACCTGATCAGTGTCTATAAATATCTCAAGGGCGGCAGTGAGGAGCAGGGGGGTGGCCTCTTTTCAGTGGTGGCCAGCAATAGGACTAGAGGAAACGACCACAAGGCTGAGGCACCAAAAGTTCCACAGGAACTTAAGGAAGCATTTCTTCACTGTCAGGGTGACAGAGCCCTGGAACAGGCTTCCCAGAGAGGATGTGGAGTCCCCTTCTTTGGAGATCCTTAAAAACGAATTGGATGCATCCCTGTGCCACATGCTCTAGGTGACCCTGTATGAGCAGAGGGGTTGGACTAGATGACCTCTGAGGTCCCTTCCAACCTTAAGCATTCTATGATTCTATGATTCTATCCTCTGAGGTCCCTTCCAACCTTAAGCATTCTATGATTCTATGATTCTATGATTCTATGATTTTATGATGTTATATTCAACCCAGAGCTATTTAAGTTCCTTCTCTCCATTTTCCCAGCAATATTCATCCCGCATCTTCCTTAATCTCTTTCTTTCTCTATCATTCTTCTCTACCAAATAAACTATATGTCCATGTTAATCTCAATTTTCATACAACATCCGTACACAAATTTGGCATTTCTGATACCATTTCCTAGGTCATCTCAACCTTACCTGGTATCACTGGTAAGGTTTCTAAGATTCTGCTGCCTTTGTGAGGTTCCCCGCCCCAGAAAGCACTCAACACTGTACTCCAAGTTTGACTTGTACATCTCTCCTTAAGCCACCCTCACAGCACGTTTTGCAACTTATGGCAGCTTCTTGGTCTGCCATTTGCCAGGTCTAGCCATGTTTCATGCCATGTCCAGCAGTTTCTTATGGGCTCGTGGTCTGATCAATCTGCTAAACCTCAGGGCAGGGCCTAGTCTGAGCAATAGTTTTAAAAATCATTTTTCTAAAATACTGCCTAATTTCCTTTATACAAGTCAATGACTAGACTCACTCCTTAAAACCCAGTAAGTGACAGACTTGAGGTGACCTCCTGGAGAAGATGTGGTAGTAGAGAAATTAATTCTACTGTCTCTAAGCAGAATATCTTAAGTGGAAGACTAACTTGAGTAGAGAGAAAACTATTTGATGTTTTTGTTCTTGGTGTTTTTATGCTACCTAGAAAATCATTCTAGGTCCAGTGATTAATACAGAGAGCACATAACAAGGAAGGACATTAACTTCTGGGCTTGAGAAATGTCAGTCTCTATTTCAGAATTACCTTAATAATTCATTGAGCAAAATACAGAATTATAAAGCAACCTCCTTCCCATGTTAGTAAATATGAAAACCAAAGACTTTATTTTCCAGATAGTTTGCTAGTCACTAGAATCATGTCCCTCATATTGTTTTATCATTCTAAAACCTTGAGCTCTTTACTGCACTATGAAGAACTCTTTGCAGCTCAATGAAGCAACTGCAGATGAGTAGAAAGATCATTACACTGATTCTCAAACTTAAATCTGATTTAGTATTTCTTGTAAAGCTTAATAAGATTTCATTCCTCACATTCATGAGAAGCAAGAGAACATTTACTAAAATAATCCAGCTATGTATGGAGGAAATCAGACCCATTTTGGTGGAAGACAATTCTTTAGGCAAATATCAGTAAGACTCCAACAACTCTAATGATATGGAATTTATTGGACAGGACAAAAGGTCAAGAGAGGTGATCATTCCCCTCTAATCAGCACTGGTGAGGCCACATCTGGGGTACTGTGTCCAGTTCTGGGCTCCCCAGTACAAGAGAGATGTGGAGCTGCAGGGTAGAGTCCAGCGCAGGGCTACAAGGATGATCAGGGGCCTGGAAAAGATGTTGCCCTATGAACAAAGGCTGAGAGAGCTGAGCCTGTTCAGACTGAAGAAGGCTGAGGGGGGATCTGATAAGTGTCTATAAATACCTCAAGGGAGGGAGTAAGGAGGGTGGGGCTGGTCTCTTCTCAGTGGTGACCACTGATAGAACTAGAGGAAATGGACACAAATTGAAGCACCAAAAGTTCCACAGGAACTTAAGGAGGTATTTCTTGACAGGGCGGGTGACAGTGCACCGGAAAAGGCTGCCAAGAGAGGTTGGGTAGTCTTCTTCTCTAAAGATCTTCAAAACTCTTTTGGACGCAGCCCTGTGTCACGTGCTCTAGGTGACTCTGCGTGTGCAGGGAGGTTGGACTAGATGACCTGTAGAGGTTCCTTCCAACCTTTAGGATTCCATGATTCTATAACAAACCTACAGAGTTCATTTAGTAGAATCTTGATGGCAGTCAACTAAGTGGCACCAAGATTAGGGCAATTCTGAGTCATTTAAAAAATATTAACTTAACAAAATAGACACTATTGTTTCCTGCAGTCTGAGTTCTGAGATATTTTTCTGGTTTAGACAAGAAAATTTACTACAATTTCCATGCAACTAAAGCTACAGAATTAATTGCAAACTTTTTAGTATTATCTAGACCACCCTACGGTTTTATTGAAACAATTCCTTTTCATTCTTGCTACATGATCCAAATTATCCTATATTACATTCTCCGCAGTCAAGGAGAGGAGAGCTAGCTCATGATAATAAAAGGTTAAAAAAATCTTAAAAAGGACATAAGTCTGAAAGAGGTCATTAAATTATACACAGTTGTTGACAATTAACATTCATGTGGTTCCCACATATAGCTTCCTTCTGCTTCAATTATCTCTACAACCTGTTGGTAATTGGGGAAATCCGATACCAGTCTTACATTTAATACTGGCCAGCACATCATTACAAGCCCTATCAAAGGAAATGAGTGAGGTACTCGCAAGCTGTGTAATGGGTTATAAATAGTTCTTGTATAGTGATTACAGACACATGGGACTGTAACAAAAATATTACATATCAATTATTAACACTGAGTCATATGAACTCAGGATCTTTTCTGTATGCACATAGGAAGGATATTCATACCTGTCAGCCTTTGAGTTAAATGTAGCTAGCTAATGTTTCAAAGGGCAACAAGTGATATATCCCAAATGCTTTTCTCTGCCTACTGTATCTCTGTGAACAGGACAGGAAATAACACCCTGTTGAACTTTTGTAGATTTTTAGAAAGTTTGTTTTATTAGTGAAAAGTTTCATACCGAGGTTTAATAGTGTCACTGTATAAAATAAACTGTTCTCTGACAAGAGGAACAGGAAGAATAATACAGGATTTAGAAGGTCAGTGTCAAGCAAGTTTTGGCAACTGTCTTCTAATTTTAGATTTCAAATATCAGAACAGCAGCAATAAAACTATTTTCCCACATATTTTGAAGGGATCTATAAATAACAAAGTCAGGAATTCAGAAATTACTAAAAATAGAAAGAAAAAAAAATAGCACACTAATAATGCCACTAGCTATTCAGCACTCATTTGAATATATATTCAATTGTATGTATGTTTGTATGAATGCAAATTGCATAAGAGTTTCCAAAATAATATATTAAAAATATTTTCTCTAGCTCTCTGAAGAAAAGGGAAGAAAAATGGCATATAAATCTTATTGCCAGACATTGAAAATAGTTGATCTTGATAAATATTATCTCATAATTTCTGCTCTTCGTTATTTCTTACTGTAAAATATGTTCTGCAGTCCTTTTCCCTTACTGATCTGTGAAGATTATTAGATCTAGGCTTTTAAACACTTAGGTGTTTAAAAATTATCTTCTGTGTTGTTGTTTGATACAGAACAGGTATATGAAGGGAATATCTTCTTAAGGATTTTCCTATTGTTTCCACATCCACACCAAATACTTTTCCAGTTGATTTTAAGTCAAAACAAGCTTCAAGCTGTAAAAGCTGTGTTGCAAATTAAATTAATAAGTAATTAAAAAAAATACTCTTCTCCCCTGCAACTGGGTTTCTGAATCCATGTGTGAGCTACTGAGGCAGACAACTGAATGGAGGATTGAAGACAGGGACAAAAGAATACTTATTACCAACACCAAAAACTTCTTTAAGTTATTTCACACAGTGTAAGGCTAACTTAGTAGCCTAACTTCCTTTATAGTGCATGGATAGAATTGGACTTAGTGTGGAAGTTACTATAAAACTTTCAGAAACCAGGGCTTTCTACAGCCATTCAGTGGAGAGATGTGGCCATAGTCAGGTATTTCAGCTGAGCCTTTAGAAGACAGGAGTTGCTCTCCTAAAAATAACTAACCCCATAGAAACAGATGCAGGAAAAAAAAAAAAAAAAAAAAAAAAAAAAAAAAAAAANAAAAAAAAAAAAAAAAAAAAAAAAAAAAAAGAATATACAGAGCTAAGAAAGAGAAATTGTTCTAAAGCATGATGACCATTTTCTCGGGTAATACTTCCCTAGGACCAAGTTTATTTTAGCTATTACATTGTCCAACATCAGCAGGAAAATACTACAATTTAAACTTCAGAAGTCAGAAGAATACCAGTGGTTTTAAGCTTGCCTTTTAAAGAAAATTTATATTATCAAGAATTCATATTTCTCTTACTGTGTTGAATTGACCTAAATATAACTTACTAGCATTCTGTTATTTTGATAGATATCACAGAATCACAGAGTGAATCACAGAATGGTTAAGGTTGGAAGGGACCTCTAGAGATCATCTAGTCTAGCCCCTGATCGATCAGGGACACCTAGAGCATGTGGCACAGGGTGGCATCCAGGCAGGTTTTGAAGACCTCCAGAGAAAGATACTCCACAATCTCCCTGGACAGCCTCTTCCAGGGAGTTGCTATTACTCGAACAGTGAAGAAGTTCTTACTCATATGAAGATGGAAATTCCTGTGTTTCAACTTACATCCATTGCCCCTTGTCCTATTATTGGCCACCACTGAGAAGAGTTTGGCCCATTCTTCCTTACATTCCACCTTCAGGTACTTATACATATTATTCAGATCCCCTCTCAACCTTCTCTTCTCCAGAGAAAACAGGCCCAACTCACTCATTCTTTCCACATAAGACAGATGCTCCATTCCATTAATCATCTCTGTTGCTCTGTGCTGGACACTCTCTAGAAGCTCCCCCCATCCCTCTTGTACTGGGAAGCCCAGAACTACACACAGTACTCCAGGTGCGGCCTCACCAGAGCTGAGGAGAGGGACAGGATCACCTCCCTTGACCTGCTGGCAACACTCCTCATGATGCAGAATATAGCAGAATATCTAATATCACATGAATCACCTCAATTCCAATACTGAAAATATTTCATATATTTTATGTAATTGATTGTGTCACAATCTATTCTCTTAATTATTCAATGGTACTTCAGAACATCTGGGATTTCATTCTTTTAAAATTCTGTTGTAAAATTGCAGTAATTAACAATCTTTTTTGTTAACATTTTCTGCAAGCAACTCACAACCTTTGTATTTCACCTAAGATATTCTACTGTCAGATCACTAACAGGCTTTTAGTTATTAGAAACAGTACAAATTGCAAAGCATTCTGTACTATACATTTAAAGATATAATTATTTTAAGTGGTTGTGCATCATCTTAGTTTTTTTTTTTTTTTTTTTTAAGAATGCTTTCTACTGCATAACATGCTTAATTTTGACTGAGATTAAAAATTTGAGAAATATATTTATACAGTTATGATATTTTCATGCTGATACACTGCAGGGAGTTCAGTGGAGGACCAACATGTCGAGACTGGAGCCCTGAAGCTGAGGGACCGAGCCTAGTCTGAGGGACAGCTGTGAGACAACCAACAAGGAGGTCAGCAAGAAGATAGAAACAGACTCATCACAGCAGTGCATGGCAAGGGGACAGAAGCAATAGGAATGAATTGAAATAATTGCAGTTTAAGCTATCTGTACAAGAACAGCTAGGCAGTGGAGCAAGTTGTCCAGGGAGGAAGAGCCATTTCTATTTGGAGTTTTTCAAGACCCAACTGGACAAAGCCCTGAGCAAACTGGTCTGACTTCAGCGTACTGAAGATACTCCCTGCTTGGAGAAGAGGCTGGACAAAAAAGAAAATGTCCTGAGATCCCTTCCAATCTGAATCATTCTATAGGTCTATGAATTTATGAATAACTTATCAAATAAGAAAAAATGCATTTTCACTGACCTGTTTGTGTACAATATTACTTGAAAATGACATGGGAGCTTCAAAAGGCAAATATATTGTTTTTCATGGACTATGAATCCTTTCCTCTTAACTTGTTACTTTTTTTTTTTTTTCTTGATTCAGATGTTATCACTTCTTCATTCAATGTGGCAACAAAAAAACATTAGAAAATGACTTAAATTTTATTTAAAAACTCTGTCTGGAATTGTTGAAGAGTTAATTTTCTCTTGCTGTTCTAATGTGTGATTAGTCGTGACAGAGTTTAAATTCCTAATATCATGCTGTTCAAAAAATCCAGTAAAACAAGTAGAATTATATTTTTTAAAGTAATGGTTCCTACTGCAGTCTGAAGCTCCGTGGAAAACGTAATCTTGGGAAATGGGTGTCCTTAGTACTCAGTGTTGCATGAACTAAAAGGTCACCTTTGCTCCAAAGAATTTAATTTCTAAATATATATCATAGTAGATGATAGTCACATACAGATAGCAAAAGGGGAATAATAAGGGAACTGCATTGTTCAGTTTGACCAGCAGTGACCCTGCAGAATACTTTTCGGGAAAGCATTTTTGAGCTTGGTTTATAGGCTTTTGGGGAAATCTGAGTTTTAAGTATATAATAGGCGATTATGGGTTATTTTGCATTTTCTGAAGTTTTGCAGAGAATACATTGAAGGATGAAAGGGAAACATGGGGAAAAGGCATGGTTTCATTAACAGGCAACTGACTTTAGTGATGTGGGTTGATGAAAAGTGAGAGTAATGCCTTCATAATGAATAATGTAGAGCTGTGTCTATAAATGGACTTAATTGCTATGAAAAATGACATATAACAGAGGGATAAAAAGAAAAATCTGAAATCATCTATGTAACGATATAAAAGTGATACCAAAAACAACCTTTTTAATGGATTTCAATGAGAAAGCTTATGTGTCAGAGGGAAGGATGCTGCAGCAACTAAGCTATGAGAAACTGACAGGACTACAGAAATGGTGAGGTTTGAAGTGTCCTTTGGAGATCATCTAGTACAGCCGCCCTGTACAACCAGGGCCCCCAGAGCACATTGTACAGAACCCTATCCAGATGACTTTTGAAGATCTCTGAGAATGGAGAGTTTACAACCTCTCTGAGCAACCTGTTCTAGAATTCAAATGCCCTCACAGTAGACTTTTTATTTTAATTATTATTATAAGTAGTATTTTAAAATTCAATTTCCCATGTGGGTTTATGTCCATTGCCTGCTGTGCTGTCATTGAAGACCAGTGAGAAGAGTCTAGACCTGTCCCCTTTACACTCTCCCATCTGTTATTTGTACACATTGATAAGATCTTTCCCTGTCCTTCTCATCTCCAGGCTAAACAAATCTGGCTTTCTCAGCTGCTTTTCATATATCAGATGTTCTGAACTGTTAGTCATCTTCTTCTTTGCTGGACCCTCTCCAATATTTCTATGTGTCCTTTGTATCAGGGAGATCAAAACTGGACTCAGTCCTCCAAGCATAGCCTCACCAGGACTGAGTAGAGGAGGAGGATCACCATCCTTTTCCTGCTGGCAACACTCCTAACACAGGCCAGGATCCCATTGGCCTTCTTGGCCACTAGGGCACATCATTGCTGACTTATGGTCAACCTGGGGACTCCCCAACCTGTCCTGGTGCATGGGGTTATTCCTTCCTAGATGCAGAACTTTGCATCTCTGCCCTTGCCTTTGTCGAACTTCATGAGGTACCTCTCTGCCGAGCTCTCAAACTTGACAAGCTCCCTCTGAATGGGATCATGGGCCTCTGGTGAATATACAATTCATCAGAGAATGGTAAGTCACTCCTCACAATTTTCTTTGACTTCAAAATGAGTAGAACAAGATCTAAGAGACATCATTTTAGTATTTAGTATTAGTATAAAATATCTATTATTTTATCTTTAGTAATCTTTGTGCATTACAAATCCAATGCAGAGGTTCACTTCAGTATGATTATTTGCTATCAGTGATTTGTAAAAATAGTAGTTATTTCCATAATTCTTACAATGAAGTTTCAGTATCAAGAGTCTTTCGTTTAAATTCACAGCAACCTTCAGTAATGTTTGAAGAGTTA
>VZSG01000896.1:46005-56037 GCA_013398315.1 Nothoprocta pentlandii
GTGGCCAAGAAGACCAACGGGATCCTGGGGTGCATTAAGAAGAGCGTCTCCAGCAGGTCGAGGGAGGTGATCGTCCCCCTATACACAGCCCTGGTAAGACCACATCTGGAGTATTGTGTCCAGTTCTGGGCTCCCCAGAACAAGAGGGATGTGGAGCTGCTGGAGAGAGTCCAGCACAAGGGCTACGAGGATGATCAGGAGCTTGGAACATCTGCCCTATGAGAAAAGCCTGAGAGAGCTGGGCCTGTTCAGCCTGGAGAAGTGCAGGCTATGGGGGGACCTGATCAGTGTCTATAAATACCTCAAGGGAGGGAGTGAGGAGGAGGGGGCCGGCCTCTTGTCAGTGGTGGACAGCAATAGGACTAGAGGAAACGACCACAAGGCTGAGGCACCAAAAGTTCCACAGGAACTTAAAGAAACATTTCTTGACAGTGAGGGTGACAGAGCGCTGGAACAGGCTTCCCAGAGACATTGTGGAATCTCCTTCTCTGGAGATCTTTAAAACCTACTTGGACACAACCCTGTGCCATGTGCTCTAGGTGACCCTGCATGAGCAGGGGGCTTGGACTAGATGACGTCTGAGGTCCCTTCCAACCTTAAGCATTCTATGATTCTATGAATCATAAATCATTATCGAAATCTCTTGCTTCCATAATCATCCTTTTCTGTTGAAAAGACAAGAAGTACTCTGACTTCTTTTCTTATATTTAATTGTGTCAGTATAATGTGTTGAAAACTTACTAGGACCTCCATGTAGGCGGATGTTCTACTTATATCAATTTTATGCAATCTGTCCTCCTAGGCTGATATTTATCTGGTAGGCTACAGTGAGCTTTTCCTGTTAATTGTTTTCAAAAATATATTAGTGATTTTAGAAATAAAAGTTATATTTATACTTACATAAAAGATTTTGTGAATCCTACCAGTAGCATATTTACTACTTTATAGACAGGAACTTGGAGAATTGTGCAATGATCTTTAAAAATTCTATGCAACATTAAAGAAATCCCTAAGCATAAGAAAGAGGATAGATATTTAATAATCTACCATGCAGAGACAGAAAATATATTGATCAAATATACATTTTAGATGTATTTTAAATTTGGTAATATCCCACTTGAAAGCTCTGGCTGCAAAATGCATTGAATCCAAAGATCAGCAGAATTAACAAAAGAAAATTTCATACACTCCCTTCCCAAAACACGATGGTACAATTGATACAGATGCTAGTCTTTTGCTTTTGTCCCAGGCTTCGTTTGTATCTATATTTATGTGACATTTAGAGAAACATTTGCTTGGAAGGAGAATAGAAGATGTCCTGAGTATATTGTCTTTCCTGTTACATATCATCCTTGCCAAATTCCAGAGAGAAAAAATGCCTCAGAGGGAACCATAATAGCTGAATGATTTACTATCTGTTCCTGTAATGATGGTTTAGATTGACTGAACCTTGGTAGATGCATGACCCTTCTTAGTAGATTCTCAGATTGAAGGTAATGATACTGGGCAGGCATCGAAACATGATTAGAATATCTATTTGTCAAAAGCAAAAAAACACTTTGTCTTTAAGTCATAGAACCATTTGTATGAGATTGCACTTTGATCTTTGAGTATTACAGTATTGCATTTCTGTGCAGCATCTCATTTGCTTAATAACAGAAACTCAGTGCCACCTAACATCACAAGTTGTAAAATCCTCTAGAAGAAAACAATTGACCATAATCAAATAAAGAGGCAAACTTCAGATTAAGTTAGGTATGATTCTTGGATTATCTAATATTAATTAAATACAAAAATAAAATGACAACCTAATGATGAAGCAGAAAAAGCTGTTTTACAGGTATTAAGTAATGAAATGATCAGCATTTATGGATTAAAAGGAAAAAAAAAGTTATTCTTTTTTTTTTTAAACTAAAGTGTTTCATATATTTCAGATATTAAAAGACTTTACACTAGATCTGTATTAGGTATTTCCTTGGCAATAAAATTTGGAGAGAAGAAATGAGGAGTCATTTTTTCTCCTAATACTATTATATGACTATCTTGATGAGCTAAGTGCAAGGGAGAAAGATCAGAATGGCTTGTATATCTTTGGGAAGAACCCTTGAGTTCCTTAGTGTGTACCATATATAAAATTTGGTGAATGCCTGGACAGTGCAACATACATAACTTTTAAACTCTCATTTTGATAGATCTGGAATTTCCTTAATTCTTCATGAAAAGGGCTTACTCTTCCTATTGAAATGATCTTAAGCTCTACTCTGCATTTTACAAAATCTGATTACCACTGGCAAAGAAGAAGACCATGATTTTATGCTACAATTCTCCCCGCCAAAAAAAAAGATCAGTTTTTAAGATCTGAATATGTCTGATTTTAAATCACATTTTTGACGTTGTGTAAAGTATTACATTGGTTTACTTGTTGCTATTTAGGACAGTATTTCCCTTTCTAAACTATGAGCTGCTGCATACCAGCCCACCTGTGTTGACAGATGCTCCATTAATGTAATGAGTATAAGTACTGAGTACGTTAAAAAAAGTAGACAGTATTTCTATACTATGTAATTCAAAGATTGGGATTTGGGCACTCAATCTGTGATAATATTACACTTGTGCTTACTGTATTGGGTTGTGCAATAAGTACAGGTTACACTGGATAATTAACATGCATACTGTTTCAATCTTCAGTAGTTCCGAATTGACTTCTTCTCAAGAAGTCTTGGCACTAATTTAGGGGCATGTTTAAAAGTTCTTTTTGTACAGTCAGCTAAATTTCTGAATAAAATTTGCTACTGTGGAGTCAGCAGAAATCTTCTGCGTAGAAAAACTGGGCAGTTGTCAAAACAGGACAGGACAGGACAACATTCTCTTAGTATGCTTAAAATAGTTTTCAGAGGGTTTTTTGAAACCTTAGAAAAGTTGAGGGTCTGAGTTTTAAACCTTAGCCCAAAACTTTTTGTTACATAGCATAGTTAATGATTGCTATGAAAGCTTTATGTGTTTGAATGTTGCATTCAGCTGTGAAAACAAAACAAAACAAAACAACAACAACAACAACAACAAAACCATATGTTTATTTCCTGCAGAAAGTCTGTACTTTCTTTTTAGAAAATTGTGAGTAGTACATGAACATTTGTTTTCTAATTTTATTTGCATCATGGAATTAAAAAAAAAAATCTGTTTTATATTATGTATCCCAAAATTATCTGTTAATCATTTGTGCAGTTGTTGAGCCCAAATTCTACCTCCTATAAGTACTGTATCGTTAGTTCTTTATTCTGCAAATTGTAAAGATTAAAATGCCCTTCATTGAAACTATTCATAGTCAAATATTGCTGAAGGTGAGTGTAAGTAGCATAATTTGGCTCACAAATGCACTTGAAATATCATCAATTTAAAAATGCTAGCATTTTTAAGAATACCTGCAAGCAGGAACTTCATTTTATAGTGCTTAGAACACTTCTTTCCGAACAAGCTTCATGAAAATTACTCCTTGGAATGTGGAAAATATAAGCAACATAGGGAAAAGAAAAAAAAAAAAAAAAAAAAAAAAAAAAAAAAAAAGAGAGAGAGAGAGAGAGAAGAGAGAGAAGAGGGCAATTTGGTATTTTTCCAAAGCCCTTGACCTTTCAAATATATTGCGAAGCTTAAAGACATGTACAATTACAAAGAAAAAATATCAATCACTCTCCAACCATACATAGAAACATGCCTTTGTTTCCTGTTTACAAAAACTTACTCATACTGTACTTTAGATCATGTGTCTCTTTTCCTTCCAATCCTCAAAGCATTATGATCAACAATTACAAGGACTTATTGAGGAATGAAAATTCATAACTACCAATGCATATTTTCACTTACCATAGATCATTACTAACAACAATATTTTCACTTACCATAGATCATTGCTAACAACACTTTTTTTTTTTTTTTTTTTTTTTTTTTTTTTTTTTTTTTTTTTTTTTTTTTTTTTTTTTGTCATTGACTTTGTTCAATTTGTTCATTTGTAGCTTTAAGCATCCTTTAATAAGGGATTTGGAGAGTACTAATTTTCATTCTCATACTCCAAGAACTCAGAAATACGATCTACCAACAACCTTAGTTAACCTCCTCCTTTATGTTTTCTGCATTGTACGGACTGCAGCTTAAAAGTGAACTTCTAAATACCATTCAGTTTGTAACATGACATAGAATTCAAAAGCTGTTCCTTTTCAGTTCCATTTTATCATTCAGAATAGTGCTACATTCATGATACTCCAAGGACCATATTTCATATTCCTCAATGTTAGGTTTGCTTAGAATTGTCTTATTCATTAGTGGGATGAAAGGCATCCAGTCATCAAGAATACCTTCTTCTATATTGATTACACTCCTCTCTTCATATCAAATTCTTTTGAATATATTTATCTTACCTAACCAGATATGTCCAAAGAAGCCCTTTGTCTAAGTTGTTGACATTTCCAGTCAATCGAAAGAAATAAGGGTTCAGTTCTTTAGTCCTGAGACAGCTTCTAAAATATTGTGAATCATATTCTAGAGACACCTATTTTTTTTTTCTCATTAACTGGAGGAAACTTAGTTATGTGTAGCATCTACAACAATAATAAACTCCATCTATAGATGTTACGATGATGTTCAATTTTCTTCAAAAATGTGAGAGACACTGCTGAGGTAGCTGGAAAACACAAGATCTCATGTTCTTTTCTGAAAATTATGGCAAAGGTAGAACTTCAAATAAAAGGTTTTTACTTTGTGTTTGGTAGCTTGCCAGGTTCTCTAAGACCTCTGTGTCACACTGTGTTGAGCAATAGGACTTGTTACCCAACCTATGATTTCTCTCTTAGTGATGACTAGCCTGTAAGTAGATCAAGTTAACCCTCTGCTTGCAGTGGTACTGCAAAAGTAATTCAGTTTTACGGTTTTCAGATTTGTCCTTTTTGACTGCAGATCTTTTGCTATCTATCTTTGAGCAGTTCTTTCTTCTCCGTAGGAATTTTATTCTTATTTATAAGTTGTGAATACAGAGTCACAAAGCAGTGCTCCACACAACTGGGGAGGTAATTTTTTCTAAGCCATCTCTGCATAGATCACACAAGCTATTGCTGAATTCATGTACCATCCTTCAGCTTCACTTAATACAAGCTCAGTGCACTTTTAATCTCTGCTTATAAATCTACATTTACACAAAACACTGAGTTAATGGAATAAAGAAAGAATTATTATGGTCCTCGCTGCAGTTAATGTAGTCAATTAGTATTTTGCTAGTAGGAGTACAGAATGGCTCTGAATTTGTTGAACTACACATGAACTACCCTGTTTACTTAAAAAACAGAGTGATGGAAGATTTTGTTGTATTTCATTGAAGAGTGGCGCCAGTTCTCAAGTTGTTTAACTTTAATGATGCATCCTCAGTAAACACTGCTGTCTTGGGAGACTTTACAGATTGCTTTTAAACATCTTATGAAATGAAGAATAATCAGACTTTAGGAAACTGCACAAATTCTGCACAGATCGTGCACAGATTCTGTTGTGTGTTTTGTACTCAGATGTGGGGATGCAAAATTGACTCTTTAAAAATTTCATGCATGAGATGAGCCTCAATTATTTTGCTAGACATCTCTGCATTTTGTACATTGTTTTATATAGCTCATAAACATAATTTAAAAACAAACAAACAAACAAAACATTAGTTATTTGAAACTTAATTTTATGGTTGTCTCTTACAAAAACAAAACAAAACAAAACAAGGAGTTACTTACAATTTTGGGGAAATACATTAAAATAGAATGTACCTTACAATCTCGTCTTTTGAGTAAGGGTCATTTGTACTGTTCTCAGGAAGGGATTATGATATTAGTGTTGAATAACATCTATTAATCCAATGCAGGCTTCCTCTGAAGAACTGATCAATTTCAAAGACCAGATTACTTTGGGGAATAAGAGAGACTTGTGTTTGTTCAATACTCCTGTCAGTATATTTGGTATTTATTGCTCCATTCCAGTTTAATATGTGAATCACTAATAATGTGATATCTCCCATTGATTATCTATTGCATTTCTTAAATCATTGAAATCTTCTGAAATTCTTTTATTCAAGCTCACATCTTTCTACTTTTACTTTACAGCTACTACATAAATATCTTAATTATAATACATGACAGCCCAAAATAATAGAAAAATTGAAAATTAAACTTTCAAAATTAAAAAAATAGACTTTCATTTTGTCTCTGTTTTACTTATATTTATCAGACTGATCTTTCCTCTGTCAGTTGAAGTGTCTCCATTTAATTCAATGCAACATTCCACTAATGCTTATGGTTTTATATGTACCTTAGTCCTCAGTTCACTTTCTCTCAGAGGAAAGAATGAATGATGATCTTAATTCCTCCTGTATATGCTAAATCTCTTTACTTTGCAGATAAAGAGATAGACATAGACACCAATATAAATTAGGATAAATAAAAAGATATAAATAAATATAGATATAATTATTAAGCATGTTTTCAATAAGTATCCTTAGAAAGTAAGACATTTTTAAAAAGGGAATAAAGTTTCTTGATCAGTAAATTTACTGATGAAAAATAAAGAGTGTCCTGTCCACCATCAATACTCTGATATTAATGGGGTTTAAGTGATAGAAAGATTGTGTTGATGAGAAAGAGACAAAGCATTCCCACAAGTTAGAACTAATATCCATTTCTCTCAGAGATATTTAAGAAGAAAAGATTTCTATAATATTTTAATGGATAAAATATAAACAAAATACCAAGATTTTGCTGAATAATCTGAATATGTTTTTACTAAATAAAGCAAATTGTAGTGTTAAATGAAGTTGATGATAAGCATTAAACACTGTGAAATTAAGACTGGTTACTTTGTAATCCTACTGTGGTGAAAAGATGGTGAATATCAGTTGTAATATTGTTAACAATTATCTAGCCTTCTTCACTTTCAAAGTACTTTAAGCATGTCAGTCTCACCATACTGTTTTAAGAGATGGAGAAATAATGTCACATTTTAAATTATCTGGTTAGAGAATGAAAAGATTCTTATTCAGTTAAATGTTTGATAACTTGGTGGATTTTGTGGCATATATAAGTACAGACTACATAAGTATAGTCTGTAATTGAACACTTCCTGAATTCCTTTACTGAAATTGAATCTACAACACAAAAAATACACAGCATACCTGCTAGGAAAAAGTATGTAAGCATATTGCAAAATCATTTAGATTAGACAATAATTATCACTTTGGAGACAGGATCTATAGGGACAGGAACCACAAAGCAGAACTGTGGACTTTGAAAATACGGTTCACTCTAATCAGAGTGTTTAAATTATGCCTAAACTATACCTATTGAACACGGTCGACCTTGCATATTCTCTGTGATGGTAAGAAAAATATGATCTACTTTAGCACAGCTTATTAAAATCTTTATTTTCCTTTAATATCAAATAAATATTTCCTGTTACTGTTTCTGAACATTAATGTTTCTTTTGTCCTTGCTATCAAAGGATAATAAGATTTACTGTCTTCTTCATAGTTCTCCTCTACACATTTATAGCATGTTTACATCTCATTTCCTAGAATTAACAGACCTATTACATCCATTTTTCTTAGGATATAGTTTTCTTCAAGACTTTTATAGGTGTGGTAATACTTCTATATTTTCTCTTTTCTGGATTCCTTGCAGTTTTTCCTTTATTCATTTATTTATTTATGTATTTATTTACTTTCAAATAGACCCCAGCTAGACCATAATTCTCTTAGATTGGAAACTATTTCCACAATCCTTTTATTCTTTGCTACCAGCATGCATCATTTCCTACACAATACACATCTTTGATTCTTCTCTCTTTCCTGTGTAAGTATGAAGAGAATGACCTCATGCCTTGAGTAGCTTTCCCAGTGCCCAGATCAAGTGGGTGGAACTGTAAAGACTCCAGATCATCTTCCCACTTTGCTCATCATCATATCTTGATATCACCCCATTTGGCAACTACTTTCTCCTAAGTTATCTTCCTCCTCACTGAAGTGTTTCTTCATCCACACACCTGCACACACTGAGATCATTTAACATATCTGTCTGTGAGGAGCACATTTATTTCAAGTCCTGGGGCAATACTTCTGCCTCCCAGCTTGGCCAATCACTTGGCCAATAGCATAGAGTCTTTGGGCATAATCAGTACAAGCTTGCCATACTGTTTTATTTTTCATGTATTTGCTCTGAGTGAGATTGTCTGCAAGGGGAGACAAAAGCTAGCCTAGACATTGAAGGTGTAATTTAAAATGGATTAATTAAAACTAAATTAAATCTTTAAATAGGCATATTCATTTCAAAGTGAATGAAACCAAATCATTTTGAATACAATAATAGAGAAGTGGAGGGTTAGGTACTTGTTATACTCGATTTAATATCAATCACGTACTCTTTTTGGTCATTCTCATTTCTTGCACTTACCCCATTTTGCTGAAAACACTTTGCTAATCCAGCTCTTCCCTGAGGACCCTTAAATGTTTCTGAGGCACTAACAAATCTCAGTATGATGAGATCTAGCACTCCCTTTGAAATACGGGGGAAAACCTGTCATAAATATGCTTGTATGAAAGAACTAAAGATATTCAATATGCTATAAAAAAAAAGTTAAAGAAGGATAAATGCTTCAATAAAGCATGTAAAGTGTAAATAATGCAAAATAAAAGGACTTCAGAATTCTAATGTTTTCTAGAAATGTTTTTTTTTCCTTAAAACCTTTAAATAAGTTTTCAAGATGATAATCACCTCACTCTGAACAATTTATACTCATATGTTTTATCTCACTTAAGTTATCCATCCAGATCTTAATGAAAAGAGGAGAATAAGCATCTCCACTTACCTCATATATCTCTATTTATAATGGGTTCTTTCCTTGTGTAGTTTCCTTGTTTTCTCCACTGAATATAGAAGAAATATAAAAGAACTAAGTTATACTAGGCACCTAAATTTTAGATAGGTAAAGGTAAACAAGATGAAATCTGCCTCAGAATGCTGTAATCTGTCCTGATTCCAAAGGAAGCTATGGAGAATAGTTTACCTGCAAGAAAATTTTCTCTGCAATGTAACTAATTTATCCAATTAAGAAATTGCGTATACCTGGAGGGAAATGCACTTGTAGAGCATTTGTTTCTTGGAAATACAAAGTCACTTTTCATTGTCCAAACACAAGCACACAGTGATCAGCTCCCAGAATCAGGGAAGAGGTAAGAGCTGACCAAAACAAATTTGGTGAGGCATGTCAGGGACAACACGAAAGGTTTCTATAAGTATGTCAGCAGCAAGAGGAAGACGAGGGAAAATGTTAGTGCACTGCTGAATGGGGAAGGGAGCCTTGGTGACGGAGGATGCCGAGAAGGCAGAGTTACTAATTGCTTTCTTTGCCTCTATCTTTACTGCTAAGGCCACCCCCCAGGAAATGCAGGGCTCAAGTGGAAGAGACATAGATGAGCTAAAGGAAGACCTTCCGCTGGTTGGAAAGGATTGGGTTAGGGATCATTTAGACAAACTGGCGACTCAAAAATCTATGGGCCCAGATGGGATGCACCCAACAGTGCTGAGGGAATTGGCCGAGGTTATTGCTCAGCCTCTCTCCATCATCTTTGAGAGGTCCTGGAGAGCAGGGGAGGTGTCCGAGGACTGGAAGAGAGCCAATGTCACTCCAGTCTTCAAAAAGGGAAAGAGGGAGGAGCCGGGCAATTACAGGCCGGTCAGCCTCACCTCCGTTCCTGGAAAGGTGAGGGAGCAATTCATCCTAGACAGCATCTCCAGGCACATGAAGAAGAAGAAGGTGCTGAGGAGCAGTCAGCATGGATTCACCAAGGGGAAGTCATGTCTGACGAACCTCATAGCCTTCTATGATGGGGTGACAGGCTGGCTGGACGAGGGGAGAGCCGTGGATGTTGTCTACCTTGACTTCAGCAAGGTTTTTGACACAGTCTCCCACACTATCCTCATACATATTCTCACTTGAACATATATCCTCAACTTGAACAGA
>VZSG01000896.1:64512-79235 GCA_013398315.1 Nothoprocta pentlandii
CTCACTTGAACATATATCCTCAACTTGAACAGAATTCTCCACAGTTTTTAGCTAACTTTATAAAGTTTTGGAACAGCTTCTTAATAGAGTCATGTTCTGAATAGTTTGAAAGAAAAAAAAAAATCGGATCATTTTCCTTTGTGGGGGAAGGCATATCCAAGCTTGTCTAAAGACAGTTCAAACCTGAGGTATTCATGAGACAGTAGCTAGGGACGTAATGGTTAGATCATAGAATGCTTAAGGTTGGAAGGGACCTCAGAGGTCATCTAGTCCAACCCCCCAGCTCACGCAGGGTCACCTATAGCATGTGGCACAGGGCTGTGTCCAAGAAGGTTTTAAAGATCTCCAGAGAAGGAGACTCCACAACCTCTCTGGGCAACCTGTTCCAGCGCTCTGTCCCCCTCCCTGTCAAGAAGTGTTTTCTTAAGTTCCTGTGGAACTTTTGGTGCCTCAGCTTGTGGCCATTTCCTCTAGTCCTATCGCTGTCCACCACTGAAAAGAGGCCGGCCCCCTCCTCCTCACTGCCTCCCTTGAGATATTTATACACACTGATCAGGTCCCCCCTCAACCTGCTCTTCTCCAGGCTGAACTTCAAAAGTTTTACTTACATTAGAAAAGTGTCACATAAGAATTGAGGACCACCAAACGTTTTGAGGTGAAATACCAGGAAGTCGTATTTTTCATTTAATTATGTTCTAAGAAAAACTTCTTGGTTCTGGTAAGACTGAGGGATATTCTATTCTAATAGAAATTTAAACTATATTGATACATATTACAAGACCAAACTAACTTCTTCCAAAACACACTAACTTTCTGGTCTGTATTACTTGTGACTTTAATTTTTTTTTTATCTCAAACATACCTTTTTAAGAGCATTGCCAAAATTCCCAGTCTGGAAATCTTTACTATCTCTTATATTAGTCTAGCATGGAAATAATAATATGCTTGAAATATGTTCAAAACCTGTGCAAATGAAAAATATTAACCTACAAAACACTCGAGATGGGACAGGGTGCTTTTATGTTGTTTAAATCATATGTTTTTTCATGTTTATTTTATATAATGTCTTTAAAAAAAAAAAAAGAGGCAGAAATATACTCACAATAAGAAAAAAAAAGTTAAATTTCAAACATTGTCAAAGGTTGTAAAAATTAATATCAGTGGAATTAGAACCATATCTCTCTATTGTATATATTTGACTCTGCTTTGTACATCTGGAGGCTGTTATTTTTAGAATATCTCCGTTCAATAATATCCTCTTTTTTTGTTCTTTATCTTAGTACCTTTGTTAATCATAGCAAAACAGATGTTTTCCAAAATTGTAAAAATATCTTTGCCTCTATGTGAAGCTTTCGCTTATGGCAATGAATTATGGCAATGTCTAATAGGTATTCTTACATTGAGAACTTGAAATTCTCCTAATTATAGTAGAGTTAGATGAGATCTTGGATCAGCTTCAGGGATTTTATGATGAAAGTATGTTCTCTTTATTGCAGAATAAGTAATAATAAAAGAAGCATAGCTGTTCTCTTTCTATCATCAATCTTATTGTGTAGCTGAATGCAATTGACTTGGCTGAAATTCTCTACCATGACTGTTTCTTCTTACTGTTATCAAACAATGATGAATGAATGAACTCCAAACAAAAGAATAATATGTGGTGAAATATACTGACAGTGATGTGATTCTTCACTGGGGTGTTAATAAATTCAACACATGAGTTTTAACAAGCCACTAATGTGAGGTATTCCCATATATACCTCTTGTTATTAAGACTTCTACTTCTCAAAGTTTTTCCGTTATAGTCATGGTTTAATCACAAGCACCTTAAAGTGAATGTTAAACTTCTAGCTATTTCTGGAAATTTTGGACCAAATTAATTATATTTAATGCATAAATACATTTTCATATCACTTTTTTTTTTCTCTTTATTTCCTTTCTTTACTGTATGAGTAATTATTTGTCTAAATAAAAGGTCTAAAGGCATTTTATTATTATTATTTCTGGTTCATTTCAAGGCAGACTTGTATGGAAATATGTATGACAGATAAATTAAATATACTGCCCCTAATTTGTGCAAGAAATATCAAAATGGGGGAATGGTTATAGCCATTCTTATGTAGTAAAAGAACACATAAAACTAATTTTAACAATGTTAAGAAATAGAAGAATAATTAGAGTTTTACAAGCTCCTCATACATAAACTCAAAGACCAAAGGATGCTATGATGAATTTACTGGTGTGCAGATTATGGCCTGCCTGACCTGGCATGCATCAGCAGGAGTGTTGCCAGAAGGTCAAGTGAGGTGATCCTGCCCCTCTACTCAGCTCTGGTGAGGCCACACCTGGAGTACTGTGTGCAGTTCTGGGCTCCCCAGTGTAAGAGGGACGTGGAGCTTCTAGAGAGGGTCCAGTGGAGGGCAACCAAGATGATTAATGGAATGGAACATCTCTCGTATGAGGAGAGACTGAGTTGGGCCTGTTTAGCCTGGAGAAGAGAAGGCTGAGAGTAACATGTATAAGTAAATGAAGGGGGAATATAGGGAGGAAGGGGCCAAACTCTTCTCAGTGGTGGCCAGTGACAGTACAAGGGGTTCCATCTCCATGTGACGAAGAACTTCTTTACTGTGAGGGTGACAGAGCCCAGGGAGTCTCCTTCTCTGGAGGTCTTCAAAACCTGTCTGGAAGCTGCCCTGTGCCACGTGCTCTAGGTGTCGAGCAGGGGGGTTGGACTAGATGATCTGTTTAGGTCCCTTCCAACCTTAACCATTCTGTGATTCTGTAATTCTGTGATTATCAGCACATTCTTATTCACTACTTCATAGTTAAACATTCAAACATACATGTTGATTCTCTGAACAACAACAAAAAATCTATTAAAAGGTGTAAGTTCTCAAGTGGTAGAGAATTTATGAAACAAAAGAGAAACCCTAAGCATGTCAAAGGTGATTTTTTAAATATTTTCTCAATTTTTTTACATGCTCCAAGTAAAGAAAGTAATATTTCTAAGATTTCTGTAGGAACTAGATATTGAGAATCTTAGCTCTCAGTTGAGAAATCCTGGAAATGCTTTGGGTGAATTCAAAATGCAGAGATTCAGAAATTTAAATGTCTATTTAGTACCTGGAGAACCTGGGACCTGATAATCTTGCAAGCTCTGAAGTTCTGGTTTCTCATAAACTGATTTCTCACTAGTCTAAGATGTTTCTCAAGGTCCTGGAGTCGAAGATTCCTGACTACTTTCCATGTGACTTGACAAGTAGCCAGCTGAATGACAAATCTAAACCTCAGGCAGTGGAGTGGGAATCACTTCTGACTTTATATATCTGCATTCAGATGTCTACAATGCAGTTGTCTAAACCTCAGCTAGCGACAACGCTCACACTGTTGCCTGTGATGTCAATATAGTCACATGATCAAAATGTGAATTTATCAGTCAAACTTCAATTGAGTATTGATTGGCTGAATGATGTTTACACATTAGTGTCTAGAAATGCATGAGACCTAGAAAAATATACGTGAACTTATCAGAGATGACACAAAACTTATCAAATATCTGTGCTATTCCTAAACACCAGATGAAAGTTGAATTATCTCAAATGGCACAATATGCTTAAGTTTATGCCGTGGGATTGTAATAAATGTATATATCTACATATAAAAATGTACTTCCATTTTCTTTCATAGAAGCTTTGATACCCTCTACACTATGGAAGTAGAATTCCACCTATTTATATTGATATGCAACCAAAATCAATATACCTACCCCTTTACATTTTTCTTTCCTTTTTTTCCCCCATTTTTTCCCTTTTTTATTCCATGAACTGTCATTTCTGGAAGGCAGAATACTCAGACAGAAAAAAATCTCATAAGCTTTGACAAAGCAAATTCTATCCAGTCCTAGGAATAGTATATTTGCTAAAACAGATTACACCTAAGCTTCATGCTGTTTGTCTGTAATGAATCTAATTTCTGACCATCATCCTTTTGCAGATTCTTATAGTGCACTATGAAATACAGGAACCATACAGGAATCATTATTTTTGTATATCTCATTTGTTATTAATTTTTTTTTAGTGTTATGCTCTCAACACCTCCCTTTGTCACTTCTATAAGGAAAAAAATCTTTGTCAATTTTTTTTTTTTGTATGACAATCTTCTCTATGCTTCTTATTTCCTTCTTCTTGTCTCCTATCTTTATATTATTTTTCAAATATGTTCACTGACATAGTAGTCAAGATTTGAATACTATTTTGAGTTTTCTTTTTTCTTTTCTCTCAGTTTTAAATTGTTCAGTGCTCTTCTGTCAGCTGGCAAATACTGATTGAACGCAGACTGTCTTCAATGAGCCACCTGCAGTAATGTCAACATCTCTTTCTGAAGTTGATAAACTACATATAGAAGCTACTAAGATACATAAAGAATTAAGTTTTTCCTCCACTATGCCATTGCATTTTACTAAAGCAGATGCCAGAACTTCAGAAAGTACTTCCAATCCCATGTGGACAAGTTATCTTTATGTAAAATATATTTGCATTCTTTATCACAAACTTTGCTTTCAAAGAATTACCATAGGCAATAATTATTAGCATTATTTCAGAGAAAATGCAGCTTCTCATATAGTGTTCAGTGTTTAAATTTCATTCCTAATTTGCTAGCTTTTTATTCTCCCTTGAACATAAACAATATATCACTAGTTAATTGTGGAACAACTACTGTGCACTATGGTATATGTTGGAAAGAAACATTTAAAGCAGGCTATCTAACAGCATGACTTAGTTCAGAAATACTAAAATGATTGTCCATTCCTTTTAATCAACCAGCATAATGGAAACAGAGCTACAACGACATCAAAAATTGGATCGAGGAAAATAAATATAGAGGATGAAAATTTTGCTTAGACTTTTTTAAAATATCCTTTCAAGAAAGGAAATATTGATGAAAGGTAAAGCTTAAATTTGGTCATAAATAATCAGATACTATACAGACATTGTTATCTGTTGAAATTTTAGGGTTATTTTCGAGGCATCAAAGAATATTTTGCTTGTTTGTCTTGTTTGGTTTTGAATTTAATTACCTCCATGATATATTACCTTGAATCTTTAACTGACTCCAGCCCATTCGTCTGAAATTGCTAAAACTGTTGCAGTTGTTGTTTGATTTGTTTTTATTTTCTTGGTTTAGGACTACAATTAAAATGCCATCGATTTCCCTTTTTTTCTTGGTTCTTCTACTAGGGCAAAATGGGGAAGGAATTTGTCAGGTGGAAATAACTGTGACTGATTGACAGAAGTAGAGGGTAGATGTGCATAAGAAGAGGTTATGTAGTTTTACAAAAAAAAAAAAAAGATTTTGCAATTCTGAAGGACGAAAAATTGACAAATGTTAGAGATAAAAGCAGAGGAGTTTGGGGCTAGATTTGCAGGATAACTTGTAAAATTAAGAAAACTGAATAGTTAAGAATGAATCAGAGACAAAAATAAATGAGATTTACTTCACATTGTAATTTTAGTCTTCTGTAAAGAAGACATCTGCACTTAAACCTGTAACCACCTTCACTACATTTCCATCACAGTCAAGAGATCTGGCCTACCCTAGATATTTGTGTTAGAATTGAATAGTTAAATAATTCAGCAGTAGCTGAATCCCATTCTCCATGTGACTGGACTAATGAGGATGAAGAAATGTCTTCTTCCAGAAAAACATCCTGGCTTTTGTGCAAATTGACATCTCCCATCGTTTATACTTTGTTTGTACTCTGTAAGTTCATAGGGTTCATGCTTTGAGATTATCAGTAGGAATGAACAGGAGACTTAGACATTAGACTGTTTGCATTCATTCACCTGCACAAGCAACACTCTCTAATACCTTAATATTGCTTAAAAATCAATAATTCAACAGTTTAGAAATACCCAAGCAAAGATTTCCTGGGTAACTCCCTTAATTATCTCCAAGTTAATTTACTCTAAGGGAGTTAATTTACTCTGTTGTGCTTATACACCATGAGTTAGTTTGTAAACACATTTCCAAAACTGATTTAAAATAATAGAGGTATTTTTTCCTTCTTTTTTTTTTTCTGAAAAATTCTTGAATAATAATATAGTTTCATTTATCTGGAAATCATTTATAAATTTGAATCTTTGTTTTAGTTTTACTTTGAAATTACTGAAAAAAAACTTTAAAAAATTCTTCTCATATTCCCACGTAATATCGGTTTCATATTGCATATGTAACTATTAAGAAAGGCTTAAGGAATATACTTCAACTTCACCTCCCCCCCCCCCCCCCCCCCCCCCCCATATCTCCAGCTCAAGTAATGGGGTTGAAGAATTTCTTAAATTCATATTGTGGCAGGAACTTCGTGGTAAATTATGCTTCTTTGATAGCAGTGCTTCAAGTAAAAAAATAAAAGTTTTTTTTTTTTTTGCTTAGTATGTGTCTGATTTTTGCAGCGTAGAATTGGAAATTGATCCATATGGATCAATTAGTAAGATTTAAATGTATTTGATGGAATTCAAATGGTCCCAAAACTATACTGTTAAAGAACTTCTATCACCTTTTGGAGTGAATGATCTACATCAGTAGGAGACAAAAGTTGGGAGCTGTTGATTGCTGTGGTCCTGTTTCATTTCCTATGTGGTGCTTTCTCAGTGGTGTAGCAAATTATGATGAGCTTTCGCTTTCTAGATTAGAATGAGTTTTGGACACTCTATTTGCGAAAAGATTTGCAAAGTGGGCTCTCACATATAAACAAAAATACGCTGTCTTTTATCAAAGTTGTCATTTATTCTGACATAGGATTGAAGTATTTGGTTTAAAATGGAATAATTATATCTTGATGATATATATTCCTCTGTCGGTTGCTTTCAGTTCACATTTTCTCTGAAACATTAAGAACTAACACCAGATTTGAACTTTGAAATGAATCTCCCTGAACTTCCTTATTACAGTGATATTACCAAAGACCACCAAAAGGCAGTTTCTAAAGTCAAAAAGTAATATTTTATTAAAAAATAATAACTGAAATACATTTTGGAACAGATAAACATTACTTAAGATATGCTTAAGTTTCTTAGAAATTATGACATAGCTTAGAAATATGCAGATGTTACCCTGTCTGATATCTTTACCTCTGTGACTGGTCTTGGTGTGCTTTACACAGATTAAAAAGAAATAACTTTCTTAAAATTTAGGCTGTATGTCTACTGTAACAAAAAAAAAAAAAAAAAGAAAAAGAAATAGAGCTGTAGATTTTATAACCTTTTGCTCATCAAAAGAATTAAAATTAGAAACAAAGAAAGAGGTAAAGTAATATGGAACTGATAAGTGTAACAAGAGAGGATGCCCCCGCAATAGCAATGCAAGCAAAGGAATTTCTGTCTGTGGCTCAACAGCACTAAATGAGCTGGTGAGTGGTGAGGAGAACAACGTGTGTGTCAGATATGGCTGGTTTTGAGAAAGGCACAGTGCTCTGCAAACAGTTCATAACTAGATTATTCCTATCATGTTGGAAAGGAGTAATTTGAATAAGATAGCTATTAGTGTTCTTTGGCTTGCTTGCAGGTGACAGATGTCTTTTATTCTAGTTCTAGGAAATATGCATTTATTTATTTATTTATTTATTTATTTATTTATTTATTTATGTCATTAAAAAAAGAGAAAAAAGAGCAAGGAAAGATTATGCTCAAGTACTTTGATTGCTATTGAGCTCATTTTCATCAATTTCCTTATGTTTATTAAAGTTCTAAATATAATCTTAATAAAAATTATATAAATAATGCAAAGATTCAGAATACTTTTTTTTTTCCTCACATTACACAACTAGACAATTTTATTTCTTTTATTTCTTACTTTTTATTCTTTTATTTCATGTAAGTAATATTAGTCGTTGTCCTCTTCTGAAAGATTTTCTTGGCCAAAGGTTTATGAACAAAGTAGACAATGTACAAAAGAGAAAAAATATATATATTTTGCAATTCTGATATTTATTTTTGTGATCAGCTATTCATGGATACAGATCCTTTTCTTGTATGTCTAATATACTACATAAAAATTACATATTCATATCCAGAGTCCAGGACTGGATGGATTATGATATCTTTTTCAATTTTGTATTTATGGCATGCTTTTAATGAACTTTCTGCATCCATTGAGGAAAGCATGAATAAGATAATTGTGTTAAAATCATTTATTATTTTCTCTGTAAATTAAAATATAATGCATAGTAATTTCAGTGAAATGAAACTGGAGATGAATTTGGCTGTAGAATTTCAGCTCAACATATGACAGACTCAAAGTTCTTTTTTTTTTTTTTTTCCTTCCAGTGACAATATTCAAAATAGAACTAAATCTTTTTATTGAAATAAGTATGACCACATCTTTTGGCCATAGGACACAAGCTTTTCGTATTATCAGGACTAGCAAGATTAACTAGCAAACTAAGATTAATCATTTATGTCCAAGCTAAGGAATTCAAATGACACCTGGCTCTTAGAGGATTTGGTAATGGGGCAACTTCCTCTGAAGATTATATCCAGCCTCCTTTTTCTATTTCCTGCACAGGTATGTTTTTTTTTTTTTTTTTCCTCTTATTATTCAGTACACTGTGCTTTGAGCATCTGTTTTACTTTCTCAGAAGCATAAGAGCACCAGACAGCCCAAGGGGCCTACCCTAGCATTTATAGTTAGTAACCAAGCTGTCAGCCCAGCATAATTTCTAAAGCAGTAATAATGTCAAAGGTCTATATTTCTTTCTGATACCTTACCATATATGTGTGTACAATATATTCTATGTATAAACATCATCGTATTCTGCACAAATTCGATAACTACACTACCATATCTCTCAGATACACAGATTTCTTGACTTCTGTAAAACAGCATTATGACAGGGTGAAACCTACTCTCAGAGATAAAATGGTCTATATCTGGCCAGCTCTAACTGATGAGTAGTCTCTGGTACCTTTTGGGAAAGCAAAACAAAACAAAAACATGGGTAATTATCATGATGAAGGTCTATCTGACAACAGTGCTGAATAAAATCTGGACTACATCTACCCTCGTGCTTTAGGTATGTGTGAGAAAGAAACAAAGGAGCAGAGACAAACATCTTTTCATTCTTATAACACACTGGGGCAGAGGACTGCAGATGATAATCACCCAGGTAATATGTATTAAATGGCTTTAGGGAAAAAAAAAAAAAAAAAGAGAGAGAGAGAGAGATTTGCCCTTGAGCCATGGGACCATGGAGGCCATTATAACAACTGCCTAAATTAAACTGCCTATAAACCAATAACTAGTGAAAACCATAGCCACTGCCCTGGAGAAGGGGGGACAACTCCTAGGATGTCCAGCACTGTGGAAGTGAACCCAAGGTGGGCAAAAGTCGTGAGTCTGCCTGTTCCCTTGTTGGTGTCCGGCTAGTCACAGCCATGCTGGCTGTATGCATACCCTGCTAGTGATGCAAAACAGAAACGGCTATCATCTGCTATGCCCATCCTACTTAGCAAACAAATCTTAGATTTTATGCCACTGATTAGTGTGGTTCTATATTTGCAGCTACTCCACCCTAATTTTTCCCGTACCAAATGTGCATACTGCTCATATGTCTGACTCTTTATTGTGATTGAATTAGCTCTGATGCAGCTGAAGCACACTCATCAACCTTCTCTAAATCAGATTTGTTAATGCTATCCCAAAAATAGCGGCTTGCAACAAAGTTTTCCTGGGTATTAACTTTTTCATATACTTTTCCTTCACTGAATGGGAAAATAATAATGGCTCTTTCTTCACACTCATTCCTCTCCCCTCAGCCCCCATCAGGGAAACATGGTGCTCTATTTCCAGCCATTTCACTACTCTTAATTTTCAAATTTAATTATTTTTTTTTCAAAGCAAAAACTGACTGCTCTTGTTAAAATAATTTTGACTTCCTCAGTGTAAGTTAAATGTTATCATGTTCCCTTAGTAGATCCAAACTATGAAATAGAAAGTTAGAAGATAGATCACTTCCTGAATTTAATATCTGAATTGCATCTCTGAGACAAAAATGACTTGTTTTTATTCCAAAATTTGTGGGTTTTTTTTTCAAGACTTTCAAGACTTGCAAGGACTTTCTTCATTTTTCTTCATTTTTCTCTCTATATATTTTGCAGGATTATAGTCTAAATTTGATTACAATGGTTATAATACTAGACAATGCAGTGCAATTTTAAGGACACTTTTTGGAGTCTATGTATTACTTTTAGTATCTTATATAGAAATATATAACCATATACCACTTTCCATATACCACCAGACGATATGCCACTTTCACTAAACCAAAATTAGGTGTTCGCTTTTGGCAAATTGAACAACTTTCCAAATTCCTTTGTAAATTCTCTGTCACCAACAGGAGTTTAGAAATGCACCTAGCATAAAGCTGCCTAAATTTACATTAATCAAATAGGATTTCAACTGCACGAAGCTATATTTGAGCCTTGATGTGTCCTTTTTTCCTTTGTGTCTGTTTTTGTTTTGAAAGCTGTCCTTCTGTTAACTGGGAGTGTTAATTATCTCAAAACTGCTTTTTGTTATGTTAATACTGTGTAATCTTGTTATAAATGCTGTGACACTGCATAACTTGCAAAATAACAATATTCAAGTGTGAAATGTTTTGTGGAAAGTATAAAAGAGATTATTAAAATGTTCAAAAAGAATGGTGCATCATTTTCACCAATCAGTCTACAGATATCAAACTGGTATGGTTAATCTATATGGAGTATTTATAGACAAACCTTCAAAATGTGTTCATGAATTGGTACCATTCCCCTCCAAATTTTAAGAAGAGGAAACACAAACCTAGCCATTTAAATAAAGTGACTTACCCAGCTGTGGAAAGATCAGATTTTTGATACCAAATATATTAAAGTATTAAAATAAAGAAGTTCTAATAAAAAAAAATTAAAACTGTGTAACAGTATGATGCAATAATAATATGTAGTAGGAAAAATTATGTCATTGATATATGGGGTGCATGCAGTCTTATTTGATAAGTAAAAAACAATAATGGGAGTATTTGCTGAGTTTATTGAGATGGTGGAAATCGTGGTTTCAGTTGCATTAATGAGATGGTCTCTTAATTTCATGGTTGTATCCAATACAATTTTTTCAGTGTAAGGATCAAGAAAAATACAGCTTAAACAGCTCAAACTTGAACCTGTTTAACCCAATATGAAGAGAAATTCTTCATCTGAGGAAAAAAAAAAAAAAAGAAGACTTTGATTTGAACCTATGTTTTATGAAGATTCTATTTCAGCGGAAACTCTTCTTAATACTGTTGAAACTGTATACTTTTATTCCTTGTTTCCTACAATGTGTCTATGCACTTTTTCCAGTTTCTCTGTTACACTATTCATGTGATGACAATACACTTGAGCTTGTCTAGACAAATAAATCTAACTTTTCCAGTCTCTACTTAAAAGCTGAATTTACTTTTAGGTGTCAAACACATTTCTTTATATGTTTATTAAATATATCAAACTTAGCTATTGATTTATTAGAATTAATGTTTACAAAGCCAAATATAATGCTCTTAAAGAGACTGTTTTCAACCTAGGATATGTTTATATGATCTCCAAAGTCTTCCACTTCAAAGGTTAAATGAGTTCTTTGTAAATGAAATACTAAGGCAGGAAAATCATTTCATTATCAGGCTATTACATCAACGCATCAGGATTCCTTCTGAATGCAGTCTGTTGATATTCCTATGTCTTCTTTCCAGCTGACAGTTTCTGGCACTCCACTGAATTTTACAGTTCATAGTAAACTCAACAGTAGAGTCTATTCATAATCTTACACTTTGAAAGTCTTTTCATATAGTGTAAGTCTAAATGCCATACATACAAACAAATTCTCCCAGACTAGGCTTCCAATAATATTTTTGGCTATTCATTAAAGGAATTTTTAAAATGTCACATATTTAGCTATGCTTGTTACTTGTTTCATTTTTTCCCCCTCATTTTTAGGGATATAAATCCAAATATATTTTCTATTTAAAATAATAAAATACCCTCCACTGGCATAAATAGTGTAGATCTTCATACTTAATTCTCTCTGTATCTGAACATATGCTTATATTCTTAACATTTTCCTTCTTAATAATGCATCTCAAAATAAAATCTCTTTTCTCTTTGTTCAGAAAAAGACAAAATATGTGTCACATTATTTTCCAAACATCATGATATAGAAATCAGCTTCTGACTTTTCAAGTTTGGTCTGAGTTGGGATACATGTTCTGCTCTTTGTAGTGGCACTTTGACAAACATTAAATATTAAAGCAGATCTGGTCATGTCCCTCTGTCAGTGACAGGTTCCCAAAGGCAGGACATCTTTGAATTGCAATTTCCTTTTCTGCTGGATCTCTGATTCACTCTAGATGTCGAGGTTAAGATCTTGAAGATTCATTCGAACAGTTCTCTTGGATGTCTTCCCTGAAGGCTGTCTTCTCTATGAAGCAGGGCAGATGAACTCTACATTTTGAAAAAGCATCATGTCATTAATTATAATAGAAACAAAGAATAAGAATTGTTTTTTTGTTGTTATTCTTTGGTTGTAAAAGCAATCTTTTAGCAAAGATATTCAGTATATTCAATATGCTTGCAGTGAGCATTATTCACAGTCACCAGTCACTATGTGATCTGTCAGTCAACCTGTAGATTCGACAAAATAAAGTCTATACAGTAAAATAGATTTGTGATTTGGATATCAATTGGGCACACAACTCTAAAATATCCTTATTTTCATTAGTTAAGCATTATTATATTTTAGCATGCACAGATGGAAATCTGAAGAGTGGTAAAGACAAAATAAAATAAAATAGCTAATAGAAATTTGTGTATTATTATATTGCGCTAATAGTTTTTGAAAATAATATCAAAACAAGAATAAAATCTCCTATATCTGCACAAATGTATGGAATTCTCAAGATGATTTGCATAAAACTCCCCTATTTCCCCCTTATCTTTCATGGTATGTGCAAACCCCTCCCCCTCCTCCTCTACTCATGTTCTGACAAATAAAGCTAACAGTTCTTCTCTGTCATGCTAATGCAAAGACACAATAAGAAACACTGAAAGAAGTCAGTTGTGATTCATTCACGTAGCTTTAGGAAGGTATACCATACTGTTAGAGTTAATAAGTCCTACTATAGCTGGTGGAGTTGTATAATGTTTTGTTTTTGAAATTGCAAAGTTGTTTGCTTGTGTTTTGTTGTTGTTGGTTGGTTTGTTTGTTTCTGGTGTAGGAAGCTGGCTTGATGTTGCAGTACGTTTAATGTGCCTTCTACAAGACTGTGCCCATCTATACGGGCTGTGTTCACACTAGACAGACATCTCCTTTGGACTTTGTATGTTGCCCTTTGAGTAGAAGATTGCATAATTTTGCTTTTTCTCTTTTTCTCTTTTGCAATTGTTATATATTTAGTTGGATATTTTAAATCAAAGTGTTCAAAATAAAGTGGAGGTGTTCTACAGGATGAGGATGGTGATTTCCTATAATAAAATTGAGAGTGTACATTTTGCTCCTTGGGCTATGAAATAAAGGAAGGACACAAAGTTTACTAGAATAGTACTGAAGATTTGTAAAATTTGGAAACAATTAATTTCATGTTATCTTCTACGTACTATCTTCTGGGAGAAATTTTTAAAATTAATCTGGCCAAGGCATTGTTTTGGACCTAGCATTGTCTTTTTAACAACCATGTTGGCTGGGTGATCAAAACTGAGTTTAAATGAAACAGGAAGAACAAAATAATATCATAAATCATAAAATCATAAAAGTTTAAGTAGCTCATTAAATAATTCCTAGAGAAAGAGCAAGTTAGATGAGTTTTGTGGAAATCTCATCATAATATCATTGGCATGCCTACACTCAAAACTCCTCAAGACGTAGGAAGGACAGTTCATTTCTAAGATATTTTCCTTCTGAAAATCAGATGATCAAAAGAGGAGTTGCTTGTTTACTACCCATTTATCTTGTAAATTGGCCAAGAATACATAAAACTAGGAAAAGCTGTATTATTGATGGTTTCACATGTTGGTTTCACACTCATTTTCAAATTTATATGTTGAGAAAGTAAAAATAGGTCTATGTAAATATAAGGTGCAGAAGAGTCATAGGGACTTCTGCATAGGCACTTACTTGTTTTGAGCACTGAAACAGGTTGCCCAGAGAGGCTGTGGAGATTCCTTCTTTGGAGATCTTCAAAACCTGCCTGGATGTGACCCTGTGTCATATGCTCTAGGTGTCTATGCTTGAGCACGGTTGGACAAGATTGGGTTGGACTAGATGATCTCTAGAGGTCCCTTTCAACCTGTGATTCAATGATTCTGTGATTCTGTCCCATGGAAATACCTGCACATCTGACAGTGATGCTTAATTTACACTCATGTTTCCTTCAGACTCCAAGAACCTCTATGAATGTGGAAAAAGATTCCCTAGAGCAAACACAAAGTCATGAAAAATAAGCAAAATAAGAATGTACACCTGTTCTGTCTTTTCCTAGTTTACTATCTTACTTTATCAGCCTTCCTGTTTGAAACGGAGAAACTTAAGTTTTATGGGTCATGACACTTCACGGAACATAAGAAGGGTATGGAAGGCAAAGAAAAGAAAATAGCCTAATTATTAATCAGTCTGCATCGTGTTTTATCAATTATATTTGTCCCAAGTAGATGCTTTTAATA
>VZSG01000896.1:88973-102765 GCA_013398315.1 Nothoprocta pentlandii
AAAAAAAAAACCCTCTATAAATTGCTTTGTCCTCATTTTCAATAATTTATAGGTTTTTGTCTTCTGTAATAATCTAGATTGTCAGATATTTATTAAGTGTATTCCTTCAAGAAGTCAATTCAAGAATGTAATATCTGTGATGAAGCAAATTCACCGTCTCAACCTTTTCTATTAGCAAATGATTCAAGTATGGATTCATATTCTTTTCTGGAACAGTGAGCTAGGTCCTCAGATGATGAAACTTAGGATTACTCTTTGAGGTACATTTATTATTATCCTTTGAGGACCTGGTTCATTGTCTTTAATGGAAGATTTAACAAAATTTAAATCAAATTTCCAAAGGTTTTTAAATGCCAAATGCACACTCTGAGTTGTTTACTGTGAGTGTACTCCAACGTAAGCAACATAAGTCTTACTAACAAGATACAAGAAGATCCAACATAAGCACATGATAAACAAAATTACTTTCCTGATAAAGAAATTCTCTAACTTTTTAACTTTTTCCTGTTAGCAATTTCAGAATAAGGCCAAAATAATTAATATTTAAATGTGATTTCAGAAAGTTATTCAATGTATAAAACATAGCTGTGTGGAAAAGAAAGTGGCATTCTTGAATGCATAAAGGGCTGCATCATTGTTTCAACGAAATCTTATTTGATTTTTTTTCTGAGCTTTGGATACCTTAATTACACTTCTTTTTATGCTAGCATAATAGATAAATGAGAGCTTGACTGCAGCAAGCAAGCAATCTGTTTCTACAACTATGTAATAAAGAATAATTCCTTATTGTTAAAATCTGAGGGGAAAAAAATGTTAGAAGCTTTAATATACTTGCTTTATAATGTTAATACTGAAAATTTATTTGGTATACAATCAAGTGTCTATGAACTCCTGCTCTGCAACAACCTGTGATGGGGACTATAGCTCTGCTTCATTAAAGTACCTTAAGGATCATACACTTTTAAAAACATTTATAAATAAATTAATTCCATAACTGCTAAATGAAATTTTTCTAAACATCTCATCCTCTCTACTTGCAAAGTATAAAATTCTCTTATGAGTTATATTAGTCTTCAAGAGAAAGCCAAGGTCAGGTCTAAAACAGGCTGTGTTTATGACACATTTTAACTATATTTTCAAGGAATTACTTGTTCAGTACCATTCTTACAGGACTTCAGTAAAAGAATTCCTTTTAGAATTATCTTTAGAACACCATAAGAAATAATGACCTTTCTGAGACAAATATTCAGAAGATATTGAATTATCTCTATGAAGGTATTTCTGAAACATGCATTATATTAAATCCCACTGTCTTCATTCATATCAAATAATGTGCGGAACTCTCTGTTTTATTTATTTATTTTTTTTTTTTTTGCTATTCGGACAACAATTCCACAAACTTTTGCATGTTTTGGTGGTCAGTCTTAGGTTATAACAGTAGCTCTTGGAGAAATAATAACATAAAACCCAGCATATTTCCTGTTTAATATCTAAAGGGAAAGGAGGAGAGAATACTGGAAACAGGTTAAAAAGCTTACAGAGCTAATCCTAACAACAAAAATAGTGTATAAATAATAATAAGAGTAGAAGGATTAGAAAATAGAATTATATATCAATTAATTATGATTGACTTTAGAATAATTAGCCATTTTTATATTGCTGTTTGCCAGAGACCCGCTCTAAAAGTCTAGGATGAACAGGAGCAATTGTAGAAAGAAATTGCTCAGGAATACAGGACCATAATATAATCTAATGCCCTTGAACTTCACAGGAATTTTAAGGAAGATATGAGCCCTCTGCTTTAAGCCATATTCATATCCATAACTCTCTATATCGTATGCTCAAGTATAATTGCATATATTAGTATCTTCTCTGTTCTCCTGGCAAATTAACTGTTTCTCCACAGCCATCAAAATCAATATACACTCAACTCAATATACAAATATCTTTCATTATCGACTCTTTCAATCTTCTCTGTGCATCTTACTATGTTTTCTTAGAACTCTTGGACCAATTCTAATACAGTGTCCATATGACTCATGCAGTAGGTAGAGGTTTCCTGAATATTAAATTCAATGTATGCAAAGGAAGGATCGTTTTCTAGGGCACTATAATTGAGACATCAATGGGTTGTAAAAAAAGTCAGAATTTTTATTTTACACAACACCAAGTAGGAATTAAATTACTGACTATCAGAAAGAAGAAAGGAAACCTAACTCTTGTGTTTTGTTCATCTTTGCTACTTCACAAAGTTTTGGACAATTAATTTCATTGAAATGTTTTGACAGAGTAAGTTTTTTTTTTTTTTTTTAACTAAGCTTGCAAAGGTCCTTTTCAAGGACCTTGAAGTTCTTGAAGTTTCAATGATAGTAGATAAATTTCATTTCTTAGAGAATACATGTAAGCCTTGAAACACCAGTATTATTCTAGAAATAAGCTTCTAGGTTTCAAGTTTTTTATAATGTCTTGGTTATCTAGTATTATGCAGCTAGAGATGGGAATCTGATCCACAATTTTTCCTTGGGGATACAGCTATTTTCTAAACTGGAAATTACAGACCAAGTTGGCGGCTTTGTTGGATCTGATACTCTTCTACATTATTGGAGAAGATAAAGAAAGTAGGTCATCCATAATAGTTTACAGTAACAAAGCACTGCAAAGAAAGCAGTGATTGTCTAGGTGTCCTAACAGTAACATTTTATCCACCCTGTTATCTTGCAGGATGCACAGAATGTTCCCTCTATTGGCTGATAAACAGAAGTACGTTATTGTCAAGCTGAGTTTTCTATAGTTCTGCTTGTTTTGAAAGAGGAGAGAGAGAGGAAGAAGGCAGGAAATGAAAATATGATGTTTAAAAAAAAAAAAAGAGTACTCTATTTCATAGGAAGAAGAAAAGTCATAGAACTTCTAAAACAAGTTATTTTTCAGTGCTGCATTTTGTATAATCAATGCTACCATTCTTTTGAAACTAGATTAGTTTCATTATTCAAAACACAGGACAATATATTGTCATTCTCCTAAGGAATAAATATTGCATATTTTAAATGTTTTCTATTTAACACAGCATTAACCTATTTCTTTTGTAACATGAATTTCAATACGGAAAAAAAAAGCTTAGAACAGATGGGGATGTATGACAGTGCTACTTTATCAATTTGGCTTGTTGTACACAAGGAATTGGTAGCAATGTAGCTAGCAAACAAATTTTCGAATTTTAACAGAAATATATTGTGCCCACTGCAAAGCACGGAGTGTTGCTGGGTCCCTATCCTGAAGGTCACTACCTGGAGGAATTATTTTATAGAGTCATGAAGTGTGCAGGTTGTTGGTAAATGGAGCGGTCAAAGACAGCACAGCAGTGTTTTTCTTTCTTCAGTTGTCTGCTTGACTTCGGGAATAGGGTTCCCAGTATGATAAGGAAATATTTATGCACTCAGATCCAAATTCAGCTAGCTCAGCATAGGTATATTTGACATGACCTTGGGTATCCAGCCTCACAGTTGCTTCTCCAGCAATTGGAGCATCTGGACATGGGACATGCATTGCCTCTCCCATGCCGATGTGTCAGTTATTCTGTGACATCTCAAATGGTATCAGACACCTTTATTTAGGAAACAAATTTGAGACCTAGATGTCTTTGGAATAATGAACTGAATGGTTCCTCTCCAGATTCCATTAACTCTATAGAATAGGTCTCCAATGACTATATGAGGAATTTAGGCACTTTGATATCGTATATAAACCTATATATCTATTTTTCTTTTTTTTTTTAAAAAAAAAACCCTTTTTCCTCTGGGAATGAGTATCTCCTGAATATCTCCTGATTTCAAATCCATCTAGAGTTTCCTACTACTCTATCTTTGTACCAAACTAAAGGCTTGATTCAGTTGCCTGTATACCAAAATCTATTGACATTTTGGATGCTATAATGCATCCTGCATGGTCTCTGTAAGAATCTGAGTAGATCCTTGGCAAGAATCTTGGAGGTCTTGTTTCATAATGTGTAACAAATGGTTTTCTACACTTCAGCATATACAACTGACTGGTTTTTATGAATCCGAATGCAAATAGTTTAAATATAAAGAAAAGAGAAAAAAACACTATTTATTGAACATATTCAAGAAATGATGAGATAGTGAACTGTTCTCTCATTTATGCATAATTCATGCTTGTTAAGAGATTTATGCAGTTTTATATTAAAAAATATAGTGTCTTTGTAGTTAATATTTATTAGGCAAAATACATCTGGATGGGAGTATTTTGAATGTATAGTGCAAATTATACATTCTCTATTCACAAATAGGGAAACTAGTAAGTGAACGTAAAAAGAAATACACAGACATTCATTATTTTTTTTCTGAAACTATTCATTTTCATAGGCTTGAACATGCTGACTTCCTGTGTTTGCAGCTTATATCTCACACATTTATGTTTCTTTCTTGATAAAGTTTTGTGAGGAAACTGCAGCAAAATGTTAATCATTACTTGTGAATTCTTTTTGATGTACTCCTTGTTCAGTGTCTCCATTGAGTTTTAGAGGTACATAGAAGCAGAGCATTTCTTCTTACTCACTGGCAAAAGACATTAGGTGCTAGCTTCTAAAAGACTTTGGTATCTGGGATTCTCTTCATTGCATGAAAATGTAATCAGAAAGTATTCTTGTATAAGATGCAGATCTATTTGTTTACACAGTGTGACAAGAAATGTCAGCTTCTGGGTCTGAACCTCATTGTTCTTGGAGGGGGAACAGAAACACAAGAACAGAACTAAAATTTTAAATAGGCTGAAGAACTTTTTATTTATATACATGTTGATCTATAGGGATTTTGAATTCAAAGGAGGCTTGTGGAGGAGACCACATAGATATTATTGTATTATACAGAGACATTCACTAAGAATGCCTGTGCAAACTTAAGCCTGTAACTCAATATAAACTCTGTTCAGCTTTCATAGTACATGACTTTTGCTTTTTGAGATGTTCTTCTCCCTGTGTAGAGTGATAGATAGGAAACTCTACAGATAGATAGATAGATAATTTCTGTCTCCTTTTGTTTTTTGCAACTAGAGACAAATAGGAGTTCAAGCTAAAATTCAAGTAATAAAAACTTTCATTTTTGCTAAGTTCTACAAGACACAATGAGAAAAAAAAAGAGAAAATAAAATGTTTCTTTATTGATTTCAAATTAAATAATAACACTTCTTACCTTACAGATGCATCCAACTTGAATATTGCATATAGCCAGGGGTATACTATGCAAGTCAGCAAAATAATATTATTAGAAATTTATTAACTTCTTAGGTAACTTCATAAAATACATTCCATTTTTCTTTGGAAAAATATGATACACTGCTTGTAAAAAAAAGCACAACTATTTTCTCTTTCACAACAGTTAGAGGAAGGCAAGCTTTATATACCTGTCCCTGGAAAAGAGATAGTGATGTGAGTCTCTGCCACAGAATCAACTAATAAGCATACTTGTTAATATAACCAGGAAAGATGGCCATCCTAAGTGACTCAAAGTGTTCCATATCTTGGATGAAATCCTAGTTCCTTTGAAGTCAATAAGAGTTTTTCATTGATTTCCCTTGCAGTCAACAGTAAAGGTCATTTGATACAACGTCTCTGCAATTACTTACAAGTCTTAGCTGTAGATCTCTCTTACTCTAATTTTGTCTTAGGTAAAACTGTTATGGACAGAACTTGACATAGGACATGTGAAGTCAGAGTTTCCTATATCATTTCAGTAGTTTCATATATGGTGATGGAGCAGCTCATCCTACAGAGCATCTTGAGGCATGTCAAGGAAAAGAAGGTGATCAGGAGTAGTCAGCATAGATTCACCAAGGGGAAGGCATGTTTGATGAACCTGATATGGCCTTCTGTGATGGGATGACTGGCTAATTGGACGAGGGGAGAGCCATAGAGGTTGTCTACCTTTACTTCAGCAAGGCTTTTGACACCGTCTCCCATAATATTATCATAGGAAAGCTCCAGAAGTGTGGATTGGACGAGTGCACAGTGAGATGGATTAAGAACTGGCTGCACAGCAGAGCTCAGAGGATGATTATAAATGAGGCCGTGTCTAGTTGGTTACCTCTGTCCAGTGGTGTCCTGAAGGGGTGAGTACTGGGTCCAGTTCAACTTGTTCATCAATGATTTTCATGAGAGGACAGAGTGCACCCTGAGCAAGTTTGCAGATGATACCAAATTCGGAAGAGTGGCTGACACTCTGGAGGGCTGTGCTGCCATGTGGGGGGACCTGGAGAGGCTGGAGAGTAGAGAGGAATCTCATGAGATTCTACAAGGACAAGTTGTGCAGGGTCCTGCACCTGGGGAAGAATAAGCCCAGGCACCAGTACAGATTAGGGGTTGACCTACTGGAAATTACATCTGCAAAAAGAGATTTTGCAGTTCTGGTTGACAAGGTACCTATGAGTCAGCAATGTGCCCTCATGGCCAAGAAGGCCATTGGGATCATGACCTCCATCAGGAGGAGTGTTGCCAGCAGGTTGAGGGAAGTAATCCTGCCCTCTCCTCAGCTTGGGTGAGGCCACACCTGGACTATTGTGTGCAGTTCTGGGCTTCTCAGTATAGGAGGAATGTGGAGCTTCTAGAGAGGGTCCAGCAGAGAGCAGCAAAGATGAATAAGGGGCTGGAGTACATATCATATGAGGAAAGACTAAATGAGCTGGGCCTATTTAGCCTGGAAAAGATTGAGAGGGGATCTTATCAACATGTACAAATATCTGAGGGGAGAATGTAAAGAAGATGGGGCCAAACTCAGTGGTGAACAGCAACAGGGCAAGGGGTAACGAGTACAAATTAAGAAACAGGAAATTCCATCTCTATCTGAGGGAGAACTTTTTTCCTGTTTAGATGACAGAACTCTGGAACAGGCTTCTCAGGGAGGTTGTAGAGTCTCCTTCTCCAAAGAAGAGAGAGAGAGATCTTCCAAACTGACCTGGATGCAACCCTGTGCCACCTGCTATATGTGTTCCTGCTGGAGCAGGGGTGTTGGACTAGATGATCTCAAGAGGTCCCTTCCAACCTCAACCATTCTCTGTGATATTTGCAAGAAGTTTATACAGTTTAGGCTTTAATATACCTTTAATGAACTTGAACTGGGAATAAAACAAGATGATTTTGTATTACGTGGTAGATGATAAGGAAAATATTGTTTTAGAACTAGCACAATATCTTTTGCAATTGTCAGATAAATTGTCTAGAAGAATACATAAAGGAATGCAAAACTGCAATGTGTCCTGCTTTACTTGTTCATTACAGGACCTTATGGCTATTGTAAGTAATAAAGCATCATAAAGCTAAGGGATATTCATGAACCATAATGAAAGTCTGCTTGTTCTTACAGTGATTCAGAAAGACTGAAATAGAGAAAGAAAAAAACAGAAAGAAACTGTATGATATTCAGGAGATATACATTTATGTGTTTTAAACTATGAAAGATATTATGGATTTTTCTTTCTTTTCTCACTGTCTTGGATACCAGAAGAAAAACACTGGTTTTGACAGAAGTTAAAACTGAAGCTGCCTATGGCTCTTTGCTTAACTTCAATCAGCATTTCTTGAAGCAAACTAACCACAGAGTCCTATATATCCACTGTACCTAGCTTTGTGCTTCATTTATCATGTTTGGGCAATGTTCAAGGGAAAAAGTACCATCCAAAAATACCTTGTATCTGATTTCTGAACAGAATTCAGACAACAAATTTGGCAAAGCATTTTAAATAACAACATCCATTCTTTAAAATAAAATTCTCAAATTTTCATGTTCCTGTATCTTTCTTCATGATTTATGATTTTTATTTTTCTTTAGCTGAAACATGATCATATATTGTTTGGGATTCTTGTATGATTTCTCCGCCCTGAGTTCCTAGCCTTATGATCCGTTAAGAACAAACTGAATACATATGGTTATTCTTACTCATGTCTATCTGTTGAAACAAGCATTAGTCTTACATAAAATTTCATAGATTTATCTGCTGGTTTCTTATTACAATGTTCTTTTTTCCGACAATCTGTAGATAAATCTAACACAGAAAATGAAGCAGTGATGAGGAACTTTCCTGCATACAGTTTAATTCACCTTTATAGATGAAGGCTATAGCTCAGTCAAAATACAGAGTTGTCTTATTCAGTCTAATATTCCTTTGTGATAATATATATATATATTTTTTTTATTTTTCTGTGATCATATAAGCAGTGTGACCTTTCTTTTTTCACTACATGAGACAATTGAGAAGTAGCGGACAATAGAAAAAAATATATCTTTAATCATTTTGAAGGACCAGACCAGTGAAAAGTTACTCCGTGTGAGTCCGTTCTCATTCTACAAATTTCTTTGTCGTGAAAATGCTTTTATTCACATCTTTCACAGGATTCCATTACAGGAATCTTTTCCTTAAAGAAGATGCAAAGCTGTCTAGAAAGTAAATGAATGTAATGAAGAATCTTTGTGACAGAATGTCTTAGTAAAAGATGGGTTGATAGTGAATATTCTTAATGTTACTAATTCCGCTTTGTAATGAAGGTGTACAAATCCTCAATTTTCTTCCTCTATGGCTGCCTAACAAGTTTGCAACACTTCCCCCCTCCAAAAGAAAAAAAATGCTTGGACAGTTACTGAAATTAAACTCATGGTCACTGAAATAGTGAGTTCAGATCCATTTTGCAAATATTTGAATATTTGTGTTCATTTAGCACTATTTCATATGTAATATGACTTCAAAGGCATTCACACACATGATTTGTTTCAAATGTGAAAATGGACCTATAGAGAAACCTATAGCATTGTAGCATGCATGTAGCATTTCAAATGGCACAAGATTTGTCTCAACAACATAACCAAGCCAAGAGAAGCATTCACCTTAAAGACAATTTTTATATTTTAGTAGCTTTAGTTTTTTCTAAATCTGACAGTTTCAATTACATAAATACACATGTATGGTAACTCTATTAACTATATTAATACTGTGGGACATCCCATCTGGACTTCAGCTGTCACTCTAGGAGAAAGTAGGGGTCTCATAGGACAATTTTTTTTTGTTTGCCTGCTTTGTACAGATGCCTTGGATATACTTTGGTGCTTTGTTTGCAGTAGGTGTTCAGGAGTGAGAAACTGAATTGAGCACTATATCTCTGTTGAATATAACATGGCTGTAGAAGTTTAGTTCGTCTGTAAACACCTGCATTTTAGGCACCTCTATTTGGCTTTCTATGTCTGAATCTGAATCACCCACCTGCTGTTTGATAAGGAAATCCAGACACAAATGCATTTTGCCTCTGATACCTTATAGTGACTAGACAAAGCAGATAAAAATAAAAACCCAGGTATTCCTCAATAGCAGCGGAGTCATGTTATTCTAAAATGCTCAAGAGGCAGCTCTTCAATGCAGAGGCACTGAGGTTACGCAGCCTAGAGCGAATGCTGTGATGTTCACACAGCAAATTGCAACACCATCCAGAAATGCTGCCTGAAAGCAGTACAGATACATGGACAAGATTAAATAGCTAGTAAGGCCAGCCTTTCAGAACAGTCCCAGCTTTGCTGCATGATTCTGGAATTACATCTAGGAGATTTGGTTTAGGAGCTGCTCTCTGGCACCAGTCGAGGAGCACATGTGTTCCCAGAGTCACTTGCACCTGTCTTATAGATGGATAAGATGAAGCATAGAAATGTGTCAGCTAAAATAATACTTTTATTTATTTATTTATTTACTTATTTATTTATTTATTTTAATGTATCTTTGAAAATATCAGTCTAGTTGAGAAAATCAACTAGTTGAGAAAAACAAAAATCTCATTGTCTCATACAAACTGATACTCTCCATTTCAGCTTAGGCTACTTTTATTCATTTATTTTTAAAAAAGTAGGTAAGACCATTATGTTTTGATTCTATAGTGAAGTAAAATGTAATATTTTTGTCTGCAATTTTTATTTTTTTTAATTACTTTAGACAAAATAAAAGCTTGCAGAACTTGAAATAAATGACTTTTCCTGAAGGACTAAAACTGAGTTAATGGATGTCTTCTGAGCTGCAACTGCTACAGTTAGTTCTAAAACATTTCAATACCTAAGGAGAAATCACAACAGAAGGTAGACAGACCTCAGAAAAAAAATTATTACCAACTGCTCTCCTCTGCTCTTTCTTGATTTAGTAATTAAGATTTGCATTAGAAGAGATTTAAATAAGAAGCAATAAACTGATAGTATATGATACCTTTAGATGTTGAGGGCAACTTGCAGAAGGAGTATGGTTTGTCTAAATATCTAGCACACTCTTTATGAGATCAATTGAAAGTTTAAAATGAAAGTGATTTTTTTTAACTCTTCAGAATGCTGCATCGTAGTACAATACGATTTTTTTCTTTTTTTCTTTTTTGCATTTGCATTTGTGGAGGGCAATTTTACACAGAGTTTTGATGTACAATCTCTGCAGAAGGGCAAAAATATTGTATTGGGGCCTATGAAATTCATGAGAGTTTTTATGACTGTAGAAACTGCCTTTCATCTGCAAAATACATTGCTGCCGGCAGTGGAGCATTGCAGAAATCTTTCAAAGTCTCTACTTCTATTGTTTAAAGGGAAAGTTCATTTTAAATGGTTAAATCAAACATATGTGTAGAATCATATTATTCGTCAAGGGAAGGCATAGCAAAATTACCATCTTATTTTTCTGTTATTGTGTAAATTGTTAGTAAAATTTGTATCAAAATGTCAGAGTTTCTGTAATAATTGGAGATTGATCAGATATTTCCAAATGGACAATTCAATTTATAGGAGCTTGCCTTCTTCATTTCCATTTTTTAATTTTAATATTTATTCTAATCATATGGTTAAGGTGCCTCATTGTTAACCTTCAGACTTTTCTAGGAATGAGAATTTCCAAGTTTTATGTGTCTTCTTATACTTTCATTAGTTTCATATTAGATGAAAAAAAAATGATGTGTTTTATACTTAGGCATATGGTAACTATAACTCCTAGGAATGATACTGGATTCTCCAGATAAAGCTTATGTATCTTTAAGACTACATTCTCCATTCATGTATTTTGTTATTTTTGTATATCTTTTTCTGTATGTAGATATTTTTTTTGGTACTTGCCATATCTATTTTATGTTTCAGGGTGCAGCTGTCCTGACAAGAAGGAGAGGCACGTTGGGAACACCGCTCAAATACCTCTACATAAACTCACGGAGCATGGGGAATAAACAAGAGGAATCAGAGATGCATGTGCGATTACAGGGCCATGATCTCATTGCAATTACTGAGACATGGTGGGACAGCTCCCATGACTGGAACGTGGCCATGGAAGGCTACAGGCTTTTCAGGAGGGACGGGTGTGACGGATATATCTGTGACAACATGCCAGGAAGGCGAGGTGGCAGAGAGGTGCTCTCTTTAGGTGAGAGAGCAACTGGAATGCATAGAGTTCAGCATAGGAGAGGATGGAACGTGATTAGAGACCCTGTGGGTGAGGATTAAAGGGCAAGCCAACAGGGGCGACACTGTGGTGGGAGTTNGCAACTTGCAGAAGGAGTATGGTTTGTCTAAATATCTAGCACACTCTTTATGAGATCAATTGAAAGTTTAAAATGAAAGTGATTTTTTTTAACTCTTCAGAATGCTGCATCGTAGTACAATACGATTTTTTTCTTTTTTTCTTTTTTGCATTTGCATTTGTGGAGGGCAATTTTACACAGAGTTTTGATGTACAATCTCTGCAGAAGGGCAAAAATATTGTATTGGGGCCTATGAAATTCATGAGAGTTTTTATGACTGTAGAAACTGCCTTTCATCTGCAAAATACATTGCTGCCGGCAGTGGAGCATTGCAGAAATCTTTCAAAGTCTCTACTTCTGTTGTTTAAAGGGAAAGTTCATTTTAAATGGTTAAATCAAACATATGTGTAGAATCATATTATTCGTCAAGGGAAGGCATAGCAAAATTACCATCTTATTTTTCTGTTATTGTGTAAATTGTTAGTAAAATTTGTATCAAAATGTCAGAGTTTCTGTAATAATTGGAGATTGATCAGATATTTCCAAATGGACAATTCAATTTATAGGAGCTTGCCTTCTTCATTTCCATTTTTTAATTTTAATATTTATTCTAATCATATGGTTAAGGTGCCTCATTGTTAACCTTCAGACTTTTCTAGGAATGAGAATTTCCAAGTTTTATGTGTCTTCTTATACTTTCATTAGTTTCATATTAGATGAAAAAAAAATGATGTGTTTTATACTTAGGCATATGGTAACTATAACTCCTAGGAATGATACTGGATTCTCCAGATAAAGCTTATGTATCTTTAAGACTACATTCTCCATTCATGTATTTTGTTATTTTTGTATATCTTTTTCTGTATGTAGATATTTTTTTTGGTACTTGCCATATCTATTTTATGTTTCAGGGTGCAGCTGTCCTGACAAGAAGGAGAGGCATGTTGGGAACACCGCTCAAATACCTCTACATAAACTCACGGAGCATGGGGAATAAACAAGAGGAATCAGAGATGCATGTGCGATTACAGGGCCATGATCTCATTGCAATTACTGAGACATGGTGGGACAGCTCCCATGACTGGAACGTGGCCATGGAAGGCTACAGGCTTTTCAGGAGGGACGGGTGTGACGGATATATCTGTGACAACATGCCAGGAAGGCGAGGTGGCAGAGAGGTGCTCTCTTTAGGTGAGAGAGCAACTGGAATGCATAGAGTTCAGCATAGGAGAGGATGGAACGTGATTAGAGACCCTGTGGGTGAGGATTAAAGGGCAAGCCAACAGGGGCGACACTGTGGTGGGAGTTAATTACAGGCCTCTTGACCAGGACAAGGAAGTGAATGAAGTCTTCTACAGGCAGCTGCAAGAAGCCTCCAAATCAAAGGCTCTGGTCCTCCTGGGGGACTTCAACCACCCTGATATCTGCTGGGAAAACCACACAGCCAGGAACAGACAGTCCAGGAAGTTCCCGCAAAACATTGCAGATAATTTCTTGATGCAAGTGGGTGATGAGCCAACAAGGGGAGGGGCGTTACTAGACTTGATACTAACAAACAGAGATGGTCTAGTGGGAAGTGTGAGGGATGGGGGCAGTCTTGGCTGCTGTGACCACGAGATGTTGGAATTCATGATCCTGTGTGGAGGAGGGACCATCCAGAGGGACGTGGACAGGCTGGAGAGTTGGGCAGAGAGGAACCTCATGAGGTTCAATAAGGACAAGTGCAGTGTCCTGCAGCTGGGGAGGTACACCAGTACAGATTAAGGGTCGACCTGCTGGAAAGCAGCTCCACGGAGAGGGACCTGGGAGTCCTGGTTGACACTAAGTTAACCATGAGGCAGCAGTGTGCCTTCGTGGCCAAGAAGGCCAATGGGATTCTGGCCTGCACCAGGAGGAGTGTTGCCAGCAGGTCAAGGGAGGTGATCCTGCCCCTCTACTCAGCTCTGCACCTAGAGTACTGTGTGCAGTTCTGGGCTCCCCAGTATAAGAGGGACGTGGAGCTTCTCGAGAGGGTCCAGTGGAGAGCGACAAAGATGATTAAGGGAATGGAACATCTCTCATGTGAGGAGAGGCTGAGTGAACTGGGTCTGTTTAGCTTGGAGAAGAGAAGGCTGAGAGGGGATCTGATTAACATGTATAAGTTCAGGAAAGGAGAATGCAGGGAGGAAGGGGACAAGCTTCTTTTCATTGGTGGCCAGCGATAGGACGAGGGGTAATGGCCATAAGCTGAAACACAGGAAGTTCTATCTGCAGATGAGGAGGAACTTCTTT
>VZSG01000896.1:109484-126102 GCA_013398315.1 Nothoprocta pentlandii
AAAAAAAAAAAAAAAAAAAAAAAAAAAAAAAAAAAAAAAAAAAAAAAAAAAAAAAAAAAAAAAAAAAAAAAAAAAAAAAAAAAGATCATAATCAACATCCTCAAAGCATCTTCTTCTACTTGACATTGCCATATTATATATAAGAAAGGGCTACAGCAGTTTGGGACATAGGCAGTCATGACCTTGTAATGCAAAAGCTACCCTGTGCCAAACGTAATTTTGTTACTACTTTGTTAGTAGAAGGTCCCCATTTGGGTACCAATTTCACAGTGACTAAATTTGGTTGGTCCTTCTGTATCTGGACTTACCTTGAACTTGACTGGAATTTTATTTTAGTTTGTTTGACTACAATTTCCTGATTAAATTATGCTACAAAGGCAAGCTTCTACAAAGCTCCTTCTGTAATGGAGACAATGACAGTAGTTCTGATTAATATTAATTTTTTTTTCACAGTGTAGAAAGGCTCTAATAAAAATAAACAAATAAAAAGAACTTATACCATCTCAATATGTGAGAAAGTCTTGTAGAAGAGAATTGAAACAGGCTAAGGGCTTCCTGAGTGGGAATAATAGCCACTGAGTTAACGGCTAATGGCAAAAATCTCTATAACTAGCACTCCTCTGACTTCAGTTCTGAGTGGTGCAAAAAAAACAATTTTAATTTCCATTGTTTTTTCCTTTTGCTTTCAAAGTCCCTTTTGAAAAAAAGAAATATTTTGTAGATGATGAGAATTTTCTTAGTCTAGATTTTCCTTCTATATTGTTTCAAATATATATAGGAGAGAAAAAAAAAATCCTTTACTCAAATAGTGGTTACCAGAAATGAAATTAACTTATTTTTTTCTCTTATAATTACATGCTATTCCTCTCCACTGGGAGCTGGAAAGGGAGGGTAAAACTTCTTTAATAAATTCCACATACATCATTTGACAACATCCAATCTTTAAACTTCGGGCACTCCAAACTAGACTTGAACTGGTTATGTAAAAATAAGATTCCTTCTGAAAAGAAACCCCCTTTTCCCATTTGAAATAGAAGTATTAAAAACATGTCAAGCTTTATGCAAATTCCTAAGCAGCAAGGATGCCCGTCTTCCATGATTAACACAAAGACCATGTCATCTGTAAGGTCACAAAACTATTGCATCAATTATTCTTTCATTTAAAAAAAAAATAAAAAATAAATATAGAAATGAGGCACTTTATGACTAGTCTATGTACAATTTTTTTTTTTTTTTTTCCTCAACATTCTAAATGTTTCTGTTAACCTCTGTTACTCACTTAAACATTTTCTCCAGGCTTCTCTTTCTGAGTGCTTAAAGCATTATAGTATCATGTTCACACGGTTTCACAAGTTTGGAATAAATTGTGATATTATTTAAACAGAAAGAGTCAACAGACTCCCTCCTCTGCTTTCGTATTGCAACCATCTTTTGTACAGTGCACCTGGTTTTGTGAATTATAAGCTGCTGTGGAATTCAAAAAAAAATGGTCAGGTAAATATTTGCCATGTGAATATGAATAGCATTATCATCAATACTTCTGGCAAAAACACCACATTCCAAAATATGTCTTTTCCAAAGCTGTATTTGCTAAGTTACCTTTTTTTCAGATGTGACAAAGGAGATAGGAGGTATTTTAATGTTTATTTTAACTGTTGATAATATGGAGTGAAATATGCTAGGTGACGGAAATTCAGATTATGGAAACAGCTAGGTGTTTTGGGAAGTATCTTCAGTGAAGGACCACTCAGAGATTGTGACTAGAATGTGCTAATTATATCTAAACTAGTAAATATAGTAGATTAAACTTACTGACGTGGTATAGCACCTATTAGTACAATTGAATTTTTTTTTTTTTTTCTCCTGAAACAGGAGGCATTATCCATAGCAATTACTAGGAATAATCCTTTACTCACGTTATGCTCCAGACCTCATGATGTGTCTGAGAAAGTTTAAGTAGGCTCAAACTGTTCTAAGAAATACGTTAACAATTAAATAGCACAAGTCCAGCTGACCAATTCTTACTTTTTACCGTAGAGACCATAGTAGCTGGAGTAAGTATGAGTCATCTACTGTCTGTATTCACTAGGACTTTCTAACTGTGGCTCACTCATGGGTGTCTCATGCTGTGTGAGATGCTTCAGAGTATGCTGGCTCACCTCCCAGAACAGCATCAGCACTGTCTCCAAGAGGCTCAGTATCAGATTTGTGACATCCACAACTCAGGTCGGTGCTTAGCTAAATAAATTAAGCTTCTGATCTCCATGGACTTTAGTGAGAATTCAGATGTCTAATTTATGTAGACACACTTAGATGTCTAACTAAAACAGGAATTCCATTCCTAATTTTAATTCCTTCCTTGGCTGAGTGGTTCAAACCCTTCTATCTCATAACCCTCCTCCGTCTTAACTTTAAGATTTTGTATTTATTCAGTCAGTCATTTAGAAGCTACAGTGTTGACAAACTGCTTGTGCATATGTGATATACAAAAATAATAATCAAATGAACTTATTATATACGTATATTTTTACCTAATTTATTGTGGGGAACAGATGGTAAATTAAGGATCACTTATGACTATATCATCATTTTCCTCTTTGTGCAATTTTAAATTTCAATATATGTTCAGTGTACATTATTTAAATGATGCTGTGATAAATAGAATTACGGACTAATTCACCATGAAAATATTATCCAGCTTGCATTAGCTCGCTCATATTCAAAAAAAAAATTGTCATAAGAAAATTAATAATCTCCCCCCTTCATAAAGAAAGAACAGAAGCACCAAGTTTTGGGGCTAAATATTAGGCCTAATTTTTAGTAACCAGTTAAAAAATGACATGTTCTAATGGTTATTAGATCACATTGAAATATGTATCAATCTGTATATAACTTTTAATTCCTTCAGATTTTAGCTCCCATTGATTTTTCAGTTACAATTATAAAGTATTCAGCAGTTATGTAGATCGTACCAATGAATTAACTGACATATCCAGGAAATAAGAAACGCAGCATTGTTAAAAGCTTGTCAAGATTTGCTTTAAGGAGATATATTGCTCTCAGAAAATAAGCAAGGCACAGGTCCATAATACCTGAATGGGATTAAAGGTGGAATTCAGGTACTTAAATCCTAGAAAATATCTCAGGTGAGCCACTGTAAAAATTTTCTCAGTCTTTTTTTTTTTTTTTTCTATTCCCATTCTTCTTCCCACTTTATTTATTTATTTATCTATTTATCTATTTATTTATTTACTTATTTACTTACTTACTTACTTATTTATTTATTTATTTATTTTAATGGTGTGAGATATGTGGATTGTCATGTACCCACAGCTCTTAGATTTTGGAAGAGTGCCCAGTCTAAAGATCTGGACTGAGCTTAGGTGCCATGTCACTAAAGCACTGCAGAGGAGGCATTTTCTTCACAACAGGGAGCTTCAGAAAATCTGTGACTTCCTCTCAAATTACATTTTGCTTGTGCATGACTGATTGCAGAAAGCAGAACTCTAATCTTATATTAAAAATCCTTCATTTTGTCTCTCACATGCCACATTTTCTCACCTGTGGAGATACAGAAGGAAACTGAGATTAACAGCTAAATAATTAGTATGCTGATGAAGTAGCAGATGTTCAGAACAGAAGGAGAAAGACTAAAATGGAATAATAATAAATGCTTCAATGACACTATTTAAGAAATACTCCATGACAGTATTTTAAAGATGGACTTATACATGTATTTATAAAAATTCATTGTTCTATTGGTTTAACCTGTGTTATGGAACCACTACTTTTTCCTCTGAGAAGGGAAGCTAGGTCTCTCTTCTCCCATGTAATTCAGAAAGACTGACTGAATTAAAAGAAGATCATAATTCAGTTGCAGATTTCAGTGTGTATTTAGCTTCTCTTTTACCTGGTTTAGCTATGGAGTACTCCTTAAGTACAGAAATGTTGCTTAGAATAAGTAAAGAGACAAGACAGCAAAGGAACATCTTTAAAACAAAAACATAAATAAGATAATTAGAAACCAGATATTCCTTTTTATAAAGCATCTACAAGATTAGCATCCTTGTTCTGTGGCTGATACTCATGATAGACCTTACTAATTGAAGAAAACAGGTGACTATGAGTTATTAAATTATCTGTGGTATTCCAGGCGTGACATGTACCTTTACTCTAAAGAAGATATTAATTTTGTATTTTTATGAAATTAAATTTACTTTCTTTTTTCTTGAAAAAGTTGATATCAAAACCAACTCTAGAAACTTACTTCTGCTCTGAACATTTTAAATCATGAGAAGGAGGGTTGTTAATTCCTCACATAATGTAAATAGGCTTGCAAGTTAAGAAGTGAGTTAGGCCCACAATTAATTAGGGCTTTTGGAGATACCGAGAATTATAAATTGCTGTACTAAAAAGAGATTTCTAGAAGATAGAATTAAGTTATTCTAACAAAGGAATACCGACAAAATACAATGATTTTATTTACTTTTCTAAGGTCTTACGTTTAATATTATCGCTTTTACTTCAGATAGTGATTGAGATTTCTCTGTATGCTACAAGTATGCAGAAAATGAGATTTCTATGGAATTTCTATGGAATTAGGAAGTCAGCACTGAAAAAAATACGACACCAAAGAGACTTCATGCTATGCTATAACACTAAAATTTTACATAAAGTTTAGTGCAAAATCCTTTATCGGCATGATTATCTAGAATGTAGATTCCTACTTTTTTTTTTTTTTCCCCCTAAAAAGATGTTGTGATTTCTTAATCATTTCAGGAGCGTATTCAAAAAATATAATTTGTTATTTTTTTATAACTTATTCTGGAGATAACCTTCTCTTCACTCAAGAAAAAAAAATCAGTTTTGTGATCTATATGGTTAACTTTTATTACCACTGAAGAAAAAAAATCAGTTGGGCACTTGCTCAAGTTTCAGGTTGTCCCAGATCACAGTGCTGGTATATGGTATTTCAATCTGAACTAAGCAGGAATGGACAGATAACACTGCAAATAAATAATCAGTGCTTTATTAGCAATAAATTAAATGCAGCTAATATTGAAAAAGTAACAGCCAATATAGGCTGATGTTAGGTATGCTTTCCAAGCAATGTTTTGTCTTTCAAGCAATGCAAAGAATTTGACTAGTTAAAAAATGAAACTGCAAATACACTTAAAAATATTTCGGGTCTTAGGTTGAACTAATCTTTATAATCACACAGAACCACATAGAATTCCTGATTTTCTTCCTTGGATGATCACTTTAACAAATAATATTGGTATAAATATTGTATAGAAACAATTTGATATATTTTGGATAGTCTATTTCTCTATAAGCTATGTGACATTGTACTTGGAGTTGGATAACTTTGTTTAAGTTTGTTAAACTTTGGAAACTATCAATTGAAATGTAGCTATATAGAAAAAGTCTGATGGAGAAAAGAAGAAAAGAGAAGTTCTCTTTCTGTAACTCATGGGTGTGTGACATTATTCACAATAAAGGAACAGATCCTATGGTTCAGGAAAGCAGAAACTTTTTGTTATAGCTGACCTAAATTTCACTACAGATACTGTGAAGAGAAAAAAGAGGGATATGGTAGAGTCACATTGATATGTCAATTGGACAAAAGACACATAAGGTGCTTCAAATATTAACTTGATGTTTAAATAGTATAATAATAGCGAAAAAAGCATAAAATATTTATTTTCTTAACTTTCTGAACAGAAAAATAGCAAATTATTTTTAAGAGGATTTTTTTTTTAAAAAAGAATAATTAGTACATAAATATAGACCTATTGAAAACTTCAAGGTGTGTAATGGTTGCATTTTTGAGATTTTTACACTATAAATATCTGTGATGTTGATCACAAATAAAACTGAAGAGTGAACTGTGTGAATAGTATCATAATGAGCATGATTAATTGAATTTATCCTGTTTGACTATCTTTCTAAACAGACAAGACAATTATTGGATATTTGCTTCCAGTTATGAGGAATTGTTCAGAATAGAAAGGGCTTATAATTTTGATTCAAGCTATAGCAGACTAATAAGAAAACTTATTTTGGTGATTGACTTGCATTAGAATTCATTCTTGGTGTCTCTAACTCAATGTTGAAAAAAAAATAGTTCTATACTGTATTTGACAAAGCTCAAGAAATATGGATGGATGATAGAGTTAGGATAGTAATGATATTGCTCTGAGTGGGAGCAAGGGTACCTGTGAAGTGGTGAGATGAAAACAGGAATGGGTTGATATAGAAATAATCCTTTACTAGAAGCTTAGAGAAGGTTTGCACCTGCTTGAAGCACAATACCTTCTAAAGCTGCCAAAGCTTGTTCATCACCTCCCATAACAGAGGATATAGGAATCATTTAGCCTTTGGTATTTGCAGAGAATTTTCTCTGGTGATTTGTGCCACTTTCTTAAATAAGTCAGTGAATGCTCTAAAGGTTTAATGTTTTGTTAAGGTCTAGCTCTGTGGTCTTTTTATTTGTGAGTTGAAACTGATTTTTTGTTATTGTACTTGTAAAACAAACCTGATATATCTGCAGAAAAAAAAAAAAAAAAAAAAAAAAAAAAAAATCTCTCTCTCTCTCTCTCTATATATATATATATTTAGCACACAAAGTCCTTATTTTCACATTTCACAACATTCATGTACAGTATTTGTGATCACGACAAGAAAGGAGAAAAAAAAAATTCCTGAGGCTATGAGTTTCAGAACTGATAATTCCTACATTGATCCCTCAATGTACTCTAATGTACTCTAGGCCCAAGGAATGGTGAGTTTGAATACTGTTCCTGGAAGCTATTTATTATACTGGCTGCCACTGGTGCCACTGAGTATGACTCTTAAGGTACAACACATCTACATTTAGAAATGATTTCTGCATTGGAGGTTTTGTCCTCTAAATAGAAAATAATAAAGAGCAATTGAGGAAAAGAAGAAAGTCTTTTTTATTTGTTTTTGATAACAGTAGCGTAAATTTGTCCAAAATTACTGCCAAACTCTCATGGAACAAGTCGGAGGCAATGAGTGATGCAATGTTCTTTACTCATGTAAGAGAAATATAGATATGTTTTATTGATATAGACAGTATAGATATTGATATAGACATATCAAGATTTAATGGCAAAGGCACTGTTATTTACTGCATAGAGGACTAGTTTACATAAAATTACCAGGTTGACTCACAAGGTTCAGATTGGATGCTCTTATTTTCTAGACTCTCAGAGCAGCGTGAGTATGGCTGGATCCAATTTTAGTCCCACACTTCATCAAAAATTTATGTCTAAGAAATTATGTGCACAGTTAATCCTGGCTACAAATAAAATTTACAAAGTGTTAGAAAATTTAGCATGCTATGTTCACTTACCATGGCTCTGTCACTGTTCAGGGATCTCTCAAACTTGAGGCAAGCAATTTTGTGATGTACCTGCTCTAGGGAAAATCCTGTTGTACAACCTGCCTTACAAGGACAGACTTTGCATCTACACCCCTACTTACGGGTTAAGTTGGCTGATTTATAGCTATTTTTGCATACCAAACAAATTTTGTCTGGCACATGATCATGCCCTCATCTCTCCCAAGTCCATCAGGACTGTCCCCTAGTAGAATGTGGCCAACAGGATGCTATTGCTCATCACTGTTTGAGTGGGGGAAGAGATCAGGGAGGCAGTCACCATATTCAGATGAAGCCACTGGTGGCTAATACCTGAATAGAACTCTCTATGAAAGATCAGGTTAGGCTGGAGAAGTGTCAACACAAGCTTTCAGAGAGATCTAGAAATTAATGCTGATTTGACTTTCATTTTACGAAGTTCAATTTATCAGCTTCCAACAGGATGAAGAAGTATGACTAATGTAAAGAGAAGATTATTTTAAAGGTAAGAACTCATGGGGAAATAACTGAGAAGATATACCATAACATAAATTCTACTGCAGAACCTGTGAAGAGATCACATTATATCACCGGAAATATGTGATGTGTGTTAATAAGAAAAGAAATATAGGGTCTGGATAAAGAGAATTATTGTTACTATCTTCCAGTACAATATGGAGTTCAACATAAAAGTTATCTAAACGCATATGACATTGGGTAATGTGTTCTTTAACTTGATAATGAATTTGAAGCATGCGTTGGCCTTTTTGTTTTGTTTTGTTTTATTTTTAATTTTAATTATTACTGATCTAAATATAAATTATGTCAATCAAGTTCAAAATTAATACAGCAGATAGATAACATTATCTCACCTTGATTTGATTTATTTGAAAGTTTTATGTAACGTACTATAAATTCAGAAATCCATAACAGAGGAATAATATGCATTGTTCCACAGACAATAAATTTTACAGAAATGAATTTCATTTAAATGTTACAAGTTTATGTTATAAGTCTTTTCATAAAATGAAGATTAATGAATATTATATCCTTATATGCAAAGAAGAACTGAGACATCAGATGTAATAAAGAGTGAATTGGTAACAGATCCGTAACTACTAAAAATGTACTGTCACAATCATGAAATGCTGTGCTATTTTTCATAGCAGGATAACACTAGTAGCCTCAGAATTAAAAAGCGTCTCAGCACTAGAAATATCTAAAAAAATCACTCAGCATTAGAAATAAAACAAATTCCAAACTCATTCCATTAAGCTGAAAAGAAGACATCAGAAATAAATCATTTCAGATTTAGTGGCAAAGACAAAACAAACAAACTGGTATTTTTCAGGAAATATTCATACATTTTTCTTTCTGTACATTTTTCTTTCTGCATCTCTAAATAAAATACATGTAGTGGTGAAATGACAGCAATACAGCTGGCTTTAATTTCTCTTTCTATCTCTCATTTTCTTAAGTAGTTATTTATGAGAGCACCCTCGACTCTGAAGTGATACTGAAAAAAGAAAGGAGCAGGTGCAGAGAACTAGTCTCTGAACACACGGCTTTTCTCCTCTCTCTGAGATAGCGCTGTGAGCTAATTCAGTCAGCTTGCCATATGGTACCCTGTCCCAGGGAAGCAAGAGAGAATTCAGGCCCTGACTCACTGGCCTCTGAAATCACTGATAGTCATTTCACTGACCTCAGTCAGTAGAAGACTGAATCTTTTAATTATGGCCCCTCAGTCAGAGAGGAAATTAAAAGGGCAAGATTTTTTTTCCTTGGCTAATGGCCAAAATGAATTGTCAGCAGTATAATCAAGATTCTTACAATAACATAGGCATATATCTTTTGGTATAATATGCCCTTCCTCAAGAGGCAGATTAACATTGTAGGCAGCCAATTAATATCCTTCAGTTAAAGGGTTAGAGGCCTTGTTCTGAATGACAGTATAATATATACTTTGGACATAAAATTATAGTGGCATAAAGTCCATAGCTAAGGTGTAGGGCTGACATTGGTTAATAGGTCCTAATAAAACTCTGGAGTGCAGGAACATAGGAATGTGCTTATATTAGCATGCAAATCCTAAAAGCTGTAAACAGATCAAGTCACCTTTTCCCATGGAACTATGTTTCTGTATGCCATACGTAAGCTTGAATCTAGATCTTCAGCTCTCCTACTACTTAACATATGTTTAAATTAAGATCTAGGTTCAGGTTTAGGAAGACTGATCCAAATCTGATTCTTATTCTAAGTGCATCACTTAATATGAGATTTACCTCTACCTTGGTGATGTCCTTGCAAAATCAGTGACAAGTATTGTAATGATTTATTTTAAGAACTCTCTTTTTCTTCAAAATATTTCATATGTTCTGTAACATATATATGTATCTATATACATATATATACACATATATATATGTATGATCTAGTTATCCTTGATAAAAGTACATTTCTGAATAAACATGAACAACATTTTTATTGCCAGAGAAGAGGTTTTTATGTTGCTGTGTCTAATTCAATCTCACTAGGAGAAAGATACAGCTCTGCAAGCCTCAGGCTGCTGGAAGTGCATGGAGCTTCACTCTGAGCCTAGGTCTAGGAAAGGGTCAGCAGAATCAGAGATTCTGCAAAATCAGAAAAGATGAGAAAGAGATTGAACCATGACTACGTCTATCTAGGGATAATGCCCAATGACATGGGGGCCTAGATGATGTTCTTCTTGGTCCTATCAGGAAGGAGAAAGGGTCTAAGAAGGACTGAAAAGATCTCGCGAGCCAACAACTAGTTGTACAGTTGGTATAAACAACAAGGTTTCAGTGTCTACAACTGTGGGACCTCAACGAGGACAAGCAATTGATTGGAAGAGATGGGGTCCACCTAATAAAAATGAGAGAAATATATTTGCCAATAGACTGACCATGTTGATAAGGAGGACTTTAAATATGAAATGGCAGAGGTAAGCAGGTCATGGATGGGGGTTGCCAATCAATGGAGTCTGGAATGACATAAACCGAAAGAACCTCTTAATCAACAAGGTTGAAGTGAAACCACCCCAAGTGAATGCATTTATATAAGGAGATGCCCGTATGATCACATTCTGCAGAAAGCTCTGGTGCCCCTTCTAGGCAGGGAGAATGTCATGGAGCCTTTCTCGTAATCTTGTACTCTTAGGCATGCATCATAGAGAATAAAATAAATAAGGAGAACTACAAGTCTTACCCTTTGTGAGTACAAAATTTTACCTTTAGTGGAGAAGGAGCAGATTGGACATGCAGTACATGTGTCAGTCCTGATGGGATGCACCTGTAATTGCTGGGAGAGCTGGTTGATGTCATCACAAAGTTACTCTTGGTTATCTTTGAAAGGCTGTGATGATCAGAAAGGGGGTCTGAGGACTGCAAGAAGAGTGTCATTCCTAATTTTTGAGAAGGCTAAGAAACAGGATCTGGCCAACTACAGGCTGGTCATCCTCACCTTAATCTCTGGGAATGTGATGGAGAAAACAACCCTGGATAAAATTTCCACATAAATGGCAGAAAATAAGGTGATCAGGATTAATCAGGGTGGATTTATGAAAAGGAAATCACATCTGGACAACCTGATAACCTTCTATAGAGAGATGACTGGCCTGGGGGATAGGGGTAGAGACCTGAACTTTGTTTATCTGGACTCTAGTAAAACATTTGGTACTGTTTTCCATATCATCCTCATTGATAAGCTGATAAAGGACTAGATAAGTGAGGTTCACTAAAAACTGTCCGGAAACCTGACTCGGAGGGATATGGTTAACATCATAAAATCCATCTGGAAGCTAGTCACCAGTGATGTCCCTCAGAGGTCAATACCTTTGCAGAGAAGGACTTGTTGGACAACAAGCTGAATATGGATCAGCCCTTGGGCTATGTTACAAAGAATATTGCCAGGGAGTCAAAGGAGATGATCCTTTCCCACTACTCAACCACTAGCAGGGCCAGACCTGGTGTGCTCTGTCCACTTTTGGGCTTCCTAATACATGAGATAGATATATGTATATAATGGAGGGAGCACGGAGAAAATCTAAGAAGATCTTTAGAAGACTGGAACACCTCTTACATGAGAAGAAGTTGAGACAGCTGGGACCTTTCAGCCTGTAGGAGAAAAGGCTCAGGGAAGATCTCATCCGATTAGAAAATATAAAGAAATCACGTCTAAACACTTCTCTAAGGTGACTGATGACAGGGAAAGGGGCAATGGGCATGAACTGAAACAGGAAATTGCACTCAAACTCAAGAAAACACTTATTCACTGTGAGACCATTTGAACTCAAGAATAGAGGGTGTCCAGGGAGATTGTCTATATAGGATTGGATATACCCCAAACCTGACAGGACACAGTCCTCAGCAAACTGCTTTTGCTGACTCTGGTTGAGCAGGGGGACCAGGTCATCTCCAGCAGTTCCTTCCCACCCCAATACTATTTTGTCATTTTGTGATTCAGAGAAGGAAGAGACAGGAGTATACCCTAGCCATGAAAGTCATCTGAGCACAGAATTAGGCCAGACTGGTAACCTTTCTTTTCTCTCTAACATACTTATACTGGTAGCTGTCCCTACCTACTGTCAAAATGCCGCTGTGCATAGAAAAAAATAGTACATATGCACCATGTATGCCTGCCATGGCTTCTGGTTATAGCCTTTTTTTTTAAATAATTGTTTTAATAGGAAAATGTTCCTGTTCCTGTCCGTCTCCCTCAGGGAATATCTATGTCATTGAAATAGTCTGTGTTTTTTTTTTTTTTTTCTAAGAAGAAAATGTGTCACATATGTTTCAGATACTAAGAGGGATGGCATTTAGTGTTCTTTCAGATTCTTGATTCGAATGACCTTCTCAGAAAGATGAAAAAGTAAATTAAGAGGAAATGAGGTAGTTCTCTTCTCCTGGTGCTCATTTGTATCTCTCAGGGAAACAGACAAGCTCATGACAAATCTTTCTGCATATAGATAGAGGCGTGAAAGGAACATCTCTATGTTTATGGCTATCTATAAATAACAATAGCACCACTAGCAAATTTTTTCTCATGAACTTTTGCCCATGTTTTCTGTTTTGAGATGGATGTATGCTACTCACTATGAGTTTTGGTATCTTTTTTTAGATACATGTGGATTTAAGGAATTCTTGTTTTCATGAAAGCTTAGCTTTTCTTTTTTGTTTCAGAGCTGATATGAAAATCTCATGACTTGTATTCATATGATCATTAACTGCAATATTTTTATTATATGTTTATTTATATATTTTATTATATGATTGTTATTTGTATTATATTTTTATTATATGTTAAAACCTCTTTTAGGAAATCTTTAAACATTTCAAATAATGATCATATTCGTATATGAATACATATACAATGAATATTTATATTCTTACATACATTTTTAAGATGCAAAAAGAATAACTAATATTTAATTCTATTTTTTTTCCAAAATTTAATTTTGGAGCTTCTTTATCCTTAAAAGTTAATAAAATTTGGCCTAAGAGTTTTTTCTTTCCCTCCCCTCAAAACTTTTAAAGTTATTCGGGATATTAACATTCTTTTAAAACCTATTTGCTTTTCTTTTTTTAATTAGTATCATACTTTTTTTAATTAGTAGATCCTCTACAAACCCAAGATGAATTTATACATACAACCTTTTGTCAAAGTCATTCTGTAATTTAAACATTAATTAAATATTTGGTATACCATGCATTTTAAAATTCCAAATTTGCATAGTTTGAATAACAGTTGCTCAGAGTTCAAGAGCATAGCCTGAAATATCCTAAGGCAAACAACTGAAAGTATTGCAAGGAGCGGGAAAAACATAAATTCAAAAAGGAAAGAGCTGCTATTTCTTGAATACCATGCTTAGTTTTTACAGTTTTGCTCAAATCTCCCATAGAGACCTTCACTTTGATATCTGTGGAAATATTTGGATTATTGAAGATCTCTCTGGAATTACTTTGGATGTAATTTCAATAAGAGATAGAATTCAACTCATAAGTTAGCTGTCACAAGTTTAGTGGTTTAATCTAAAGGGTATCCAGAGTTAGCTGGCTAATCCAAACCTAGTTTTAGATACATGTCTGGCATTATCATTTAATGGAAATGACTATTAGCAAAAGGAGCCCAGAGAGCATTTTTTTTCTAGATCTCCAGATTCAGATGACTAATCATATCTGATTATGTATTACAAATAACTGGAAGCTTATACTAAAAGTAAAGTCAGTATGAAACACAGAGTGTATCAAGAGGAAGGAAGCATGTCTTCATTCACCCCCCATGTATACATATGTATATCCATATATACATATGCATGTACATGCATATAGACATATGTGCATGTACATATATGTATGTGTGTGTGTGTGTGTCTGTTTATATGAAAGGTTTGTTGGTTTTCTTTGCTGGATTATTTATATAGAGCCATCCTATATACTAGTATGTTCTGCAGTGCAGCAGGACTGAATCTGCAGAGAGAAATAGTTATTGACAGGAACCTAATGTTTACATGGTATTAGCTTTGAGTGCTTACTTGGAAAGTGCTTTAGTCTTGTCACGCGGGCTGGGCTGCATTTCATCTCAACTAAATCCTAGTGTAGACACTTGCAGAGCAATGTGGATAACAGTCTCAGATCCACCTCTGGCAAGGCCTTATCCAAAGCTACTTTACATCCTCAAGCTATTATTTTTTTCACTTTAAAATAGAAGAAGGAATACTACTGACTGATACCACCCTGTCAAATTGAAGGAAAATTATTATAAGACATCTGATGGAAATCATAGCTGAAGAGTGGGATTGGTATTATTCATATATACAAAAAATATACAAACCAGCAACAGATATTTCCTCACCTCTAATTCACTTTTTCAGTGGAAATAGAGGTTGAATAGAGTGGAAATAGAGAAACACATTAGTAACAAATACCACAAATCTAGCACCTGTTGAAAGTTGCTGAAAGTGAGAAGAGTGCCTTAATCACTGAGATTATACTTGCTATTTACCTTTATCAGATAAGTTTTCAATGTTTAATAAAGAGAGGAAAGAGATGTACTGAAGATTAGATCAAAAAGAGACTGCTTTTATCTAGGCAAGGGGTTCTCTCCTCCTCTGTTTGAGAGTGAAGAATCTTATTTTTTATATAATTGTATTGCAAGTAGTGGGGAAACATACAGAGCATGGCACTGCTGCATGATAACAAGGACTAGAGAATCACAGGCTTTGGATTAGGATCTCTTTTTCTTAGATTCATCTATTCATCTGCTAGGCTCCTATGGAGCCCATGAGTCATGATAAAAGCAACAAGGAGCAGGAGGATGCCAGTTAGCAGCTCTTCCTTCTGATAACGCTTTTTCGTGTCTTGCAGCCATCCATGAGTGATCACCTGACAAGATCAAGCAGCAAAAGGCCAGTGTGCTCGTCCTTGTGTCTGTGACTCACCAATTCAGCAACCGCAGCGGGCGCTTATTTAAGAAAGAGGTCAGATATCACTCAGTTTCAGTTTTTGCTCTCTCGTGAAGCAGAGCCTGCTCTTCTCATCCTTTGGAAACTGGCTCCAGAGTGCTATGGATGATCGGCATTTTTTCTGCCTATTCATTTAGGCTTAGTTTACTGACATTTTGCACATCTATGAGAAATATATTTTTAAAAATACTGTTCCTTTTTTCCTGATTCCACAAGCAAAATCTGATTTCACAAGCAAATCAGACTAAATAATCACTTGAGCTTAAGCTTCCAGAAAATTTTGAACATTTGAGAAAATGGGCTGAGGAGTCATTAAAAATCTTTTTCTGGAAATCAAAACTTCAGAAAATGTTTCTGCTTTCAAGTGCACTTACAGAAACTGGAAAAAAAAATATTGATTTAAGATAGTCTTTTATGTCAAATGAAAACAGGGTCTATTCAGAGTACTTTGCTGTACTATCAAGGAAAAATAAGTAAGCGGTTACCTTTTTTGTATAGTAGTTTCATAGGTGGTTTACAAATTCACTTTACAAATTCACACAAAAGAAAAAAACAGCCCTTGCTGCAGCTAACAGAGATTTTGAGATTTTGCTTACTAATTATGCTTTGTATGTGTTAAATTTGAATATTTTGGAAGTCCTATCAAAAGCTTTGAATATGCTGAATTTAGAGCTTTTTAACTCTTACTTTCATGTGAAAGTATCTTCTGTGATTTCACAGAAAAAAAAAAAGTAAATTAAAGATATTATAATTAAAGTAAATTTAAGAATATAACATCTGAGTCTATACTTGTGAACTAGAATACAGCCTGAATATAGAATCTTGAAAATAGACAGTGGGCAAAACAACAAGAAAGAGAACGAGAAAATTTATTCCATGTTTGGTTTCATGGAAGTTAAAAGTGTGTAATTTCTTATATTGTCATTAATCATATAAAGTTACTTAGAGATGATTCTCTGTGAGGCCAAGAGATACTAAAATAACAGATGTATCTCTGGAGGTGTAAAGAACAGAGAAATTAAGGTGAACATTGTGTAGCACTATTGGCATGGAACCTGAAACTACTTGGATAGGCTGATTATCACTTTAATAGAACTCTTTTTTTTTTAATTACTAATTTTCAGCATTACTATAAATCAATTCCTATGTCATCAGTGGCCATGCAACAATAGTCATATATTGACATTCATTTGAGCACTTGAGTTCTGAAAACCTCTCAAAAGAGACAGGCCCTAAGAGTGCCCCTGCTGTGCTCAAGCCACAGAAGTGTTCAGACCATGGGATCAGATGATAGAGACCGTGAAGTAAAGCTCCTGCAACACACATAGGCTGGATGTTTTATCATTAGCTTCAAATGCTTGATAGCATCCTTAGGCATCTATCAGCCAATATATAACAGCTATATGCACCTCACTAATATAGGCAGTGGATTTTGGAGATCTGATCAAATGGCAACATTTACTCTAGGATAAGAGAAAAAGCTTTTATAAGTTTTGATTATTTTGATTTGAATTGAATATTTTGATTTCTGGACTTGGCTCAGTATCAAAGACAAATACTAGGTAACTTGTCAAAACAGTGATTGTATTTTTTTTTCCTGCAGTTTGCTACTCAAATGCCAAACACTTGAGCAAAAATTTGTAAGAAACCTTTGTTTACAAGAAACTCTTTCACTATACAGCTGGTTTATTTTTAGAATACTATCTTGCTCTGTAAAGTAATCAAGTTCTTTGAGGAAAAAAAAAAAAAATATA
>VZSG01000896.1:176733-189388 GCA_013398315.1 Nothoprocta pentlandii
GGAAAGGAAAGGAAAGGAAAGGAAAGGAAAGGAAAGGAAAGGAAAGGAAAGGAAAGGAAAGGAAAGGAAAGGAAAGGAAAGGAAAGGAAAGGAAAAGGGAAGAGGAATAGGAGAAGGAGAAAGGGAAAGAGAAATGGAAGAGGAGAAGGAGAAGGAGAAGGAGAAGGAGAAGGAGAAGGAGAAGGAGAAGGAGAAGGAGAAGGAGAAGGAAACAATTTTTCGTATTCCTGTAAGAGCTGGAGACAAGATGCTTAAAATTCATTCCTTAAAGATACTGGAGCTAGCAGTACTCCCTCCATGCCATCTTATGATTTCTTTCTACTAAGGTGGCATCATGGATGATTAGTTTCTACTTCAAATTGCGTGAAATATTTTGATCTAACAGAAAGCTCTTATTGGTGTACTATAACTATGTATTATAAAAATGAAATGGTAAAATGAATAATTAGTCAGAATGATAAACATGATATTGATATGCAGATCTTCAAAGGATTTTTTTCTAAAATAATTAACACTATAAAACATGAAAATAGCAATGTTTCTATGATAGAAATCAGCTCATTAATCATCTCAGAAGAAATGAATGAGAGCAAATCATGACTAAGTGTTAAGTTCTTATTTCATTTGTGTTAAAATATTTTAGCTAAAGTTTAAAAAGGATAAAAAGAAAGTTGGAAGGAAAAAAAATCAAATGTAGCACAAGGTTCTTAAATGAAGCACAACGATCTCAGAAGCTATCATTATAAGTTAAAGATCTAGTTGAAGTTTAATACTATATTTAAATTTTGGTATTTTTTGACCATATCTTATCTGAAAATACATTACTTTGATTTAAATATGAATACTGTCATGAAGAATATTATCCTGTCATTGAAAGGTTGTTTTTCCTGCTTCCTTATGAGGTACTTATATATGCATGTCTCTCATATTAATGGAAGAGAATTTAGAAAAAAATAGCATCAAAGTGGGACAGTAGGAAATACAAATCCTACTTATCCTAATCAAGAAATAATATAACATTCTGAAGAGTATAATGGTATTAATCTTTGATTATTAACTTCTGTAGAGGCAGTGGCTCCATCAGCCTGCAATGATAGAAATATATCTTTTGGATTTGAAAACTTGGATTTTTTCACATTAGCTAGTAGTTATTGATTGTAAATATGAAATGGAATAGTATTTTGTATGACATGATTTTCCTTTTTTTTTTTTAAAAAAAAAAACACCTTTGAGTGGCTTTTTTTCTAATTTATTATCCAAAACTTCAAATCATCATAGAACTTTATTTATTTATTTCTATCTTTGTAACTCAACAAACACTTTTCTACAAACCCAATAATGTTGTCAGTAGTTTCTAAAGGCATTCAAGACATTCACATTAAACATACTTACCAGTAGCATTTAAAAATGCAAGGTTGAGGGGAGGGGGGGATTTACCTTTATTGACTTACTGTGTATACAGAGATTGTGAAAGTGTATGTCAAGGAGACAGATGGAAAACAGACACAGTCGCCATGTCTCTCTTTCCATGTAAACACAGAATCATGGAATCACAGAATGGTTGAATTTGGTAAGGACCTCTGTACATCATCTAGTCCAAACCCCATGCACAAGCAGGGTCACCTAGAACATATTGCACAGGATCCTGTCCAGACACCTTTTGAATATCTGTGAAGATGGAGACTTGACAACCTTTCCAGGCAATCTGTTCCAGACTTCAAATATCCTCGCAGTAAAGAAATTTTCTTCATGTTTTGACAGAATTTCTTGTGTTTCAGTTTGTGCCTGATGCTTCTTGTCCTTTGACTGGACACCATTGAAAAGAGTCTGCACCATCCTCTTAACATTCTCCCTTAGTATACTTGATAAGATTCCATCTCAGTGATCTCTTCTTCAGGCTAAATAGTCCCAGTTTTCTCTGATTCTCCTCATATGAGGGATGCTCTAGTCACCTAATTGTCTTGGTCGTCCTATGCTAGACTCTTCCTAGAAGCTCCATGTTCTTCTTGTACTGGGGAGACCAGAACTGGCAAGACAGAGTAGAGGGCAAGAATCACTTCCCTTGACCTGGTAGCAACACTCCTCCTAAAGCATCCTAGGATATCTTTTACTGCCTTGGCCACAAGAGCACATTGCTACCTCATCATCAATTTGTCCATCAGCTCTCCAAAATCTTTCTCAGTAGAACTGTTGTCCAGCAGATCAACCCCACCAGCCTTTCCTAGCATATGGGGTTATGTCTGCTTAGGAGCAGGACCCTGCACTTACACTTGAATTTAAGCACATCTCTCCAGCCTGTCTAGGTTTGCCTGAATGAGACCATTGCATCTGGCATCAGTCACTCTTTAAGCCCAGTTTAGGGCCAACAGAAGTTTAGGCCCAGCAGAAAGCCAGATAATGAACTTCTGTCATTTATGCAATATAACATGTGGCTAATTTTATAAATGCAAATAATTGTTTTGGTCTCTAATTTTCTTCTATATGGCATATTCTTAAACTTTAGAATGAAGTAGGATTAGTATTAAATCTCATATGATTTATTAGTTTCAAATAGAGCATTTTAATTACTTATTATAATTAGGATTTGACTATTAATACTTATTTGCAAGTTGATGACTTAGTATCATAAAATTTCAGTACATTTGTACCTTCTGGGAAAAAGAGACACTAGGCGACACTAACCTGTATAGAGAACATGATCAAAACATTTTCATGTAGTAAATTATTTAGTGACTTGCTCTGTCTTCCTTGCAGAAGTTGAAATATGAGCATAAGGGTGCAAGAAATGACCGCTATTGGTCCAGGGAAATGGTCCATCCAGCTCACTACTCATTGCCACATTATAAGAAACTACAAAAGTGAGCAGAAGTTGTAGTTATTTTTTCCTTCCCATTCCCATACTATGGGACTGAATATATTAAAAGAAAGATACATCAACGCCCATTCCCTTTAGTAGGTATCTATGGATGATATTATATACTCTGTGATTATGAAAAAATGTTAATTACTTTATAGATATCTGCAAATTAAAGGTAATAAGGGAATACTAGAGTGAAAGTGGGTATGCTAGCATAAATTCTCAAACCTTAATGATTGCCTGCTGCTACATATTTTCATCTTTAAAAGTTATACATTCTGAATATATGTGTATGTATGTGTGTGTATATACATATATGTAGAAAAATATATATGTGCATACATATCCATATTTAAATATTTCTTTATGTAGAGTAATAAGACGGTGTATAAATAGAAATTAAATAATTAAATAATTAAATAGTAATACTTAGAATAAAAAAATATTTTCCTAGAATTCTCGGCATGGAACATCTCCATTTTAAAGTCTTACAAATTCTTAATAGTAATTAAAAATTTTATTTAAAATCCGTCCAGAGCCTTCAGTGCAATTTCAATGATACTTCACAGAGAAATATATATACACATATATATTTTATACATATATATATATATATGTATGTATATATATATGTAAAATTATATCTGGATAGATATTATGAGGGAAGTTTTTTCATGACAACAGATCATCACATTCTACCTTTATATTGTTTGAATCATTAAGTAACCTGAACAGAGAATCACAGAATCACAGAGAATTACAGGATGGTTAAGGTTGGAAGGGACTTCTAGAATTCATCTAGTCCAAACCGCCTGCTCCAGCAGGGACATCTAGAGCATATGGCACAAGGTCCTGTCCAGGTGGGTTTGGAAGATCTCCAGAGAAGCAGACTCCACGGCCTCTCCGAGCAGCCTGTTCCAGGGCTCTGTCACCTGAACAGGAAAGAAATTCTTCCTCATTTGGAGATGGAACATCCCTGTGTTGCAACTTATACTCATTGTCCCTTGTCCTATAAGTGGCCTCCACTGAGCAGAGTTTGGCCCCTTCCTCCCTACACATACCCTTCAGGTACTTTTATACGTATTAATCAGATCCCCTCACAACCTTCTCTTCTCCAGGCTAAACAGGCCCAGCTCACTTAGTCTTTCCTTACAATAGAGATGTTCTACTCCCGTAATCATCTTGGTTGCCCTCCGCTGGACCCTTTCTAGAAGCTCCACATCCCTCTTATACTGGGAAGCCCAGAACTGCACAAAATACACAAGAACATTTAAAGGTAAGAAGGAAATATCTGTAAATATTTTGCTATATTTTGTGTGTATGTCACAACTAGGGATCACTGTTTGTATAAATGATTCATAATGCTGTAACCCTGAAAAGAACTGGGATGAAGCTAATACTTTCAGCGTTCTAAGAATTAAGCTGAGTTAAAGAGGAAACCTGAATTCTGCAAGCTATGAAAAGATAGATGTTAACATCCTAAGTCCTCTTCCAGGCACCTGCCAGTCTTAGTACAAACACCATCACAAAATGTAACATGCTTTCATACTCACAGAAAGTTTTTATAAAGATTAAAGCTTTTTGTTATCCTTTTTTTTTATGCAAAAATTTTCTTTCCCTCTCAGTAAGATAACAGATGTAACATTTCCCTGTGGGTATGATTTCTTTCTTAATGGCAGCTGGAGATTTCTTCTGTTCTTCTCTCCCACCATTCTTCCCCACCTTCCTACTAGAATAAGAAGCAAAACTTGCTAAAATTAAATAGAAGTGGCAATAAGATGACATCTGGGTCAATGTGGAGAACAAGGACAATCTTTTCACTGCTCTTTTAAGAGCACAGAAGTGTTTTCAGGAATTCTGAAAGCACTCTAAAGGATTACACATGTAGCCTTTCTTTATAAATGAAAGATGAAAGGACTGCAGCAAACAACAACAACAACAAAAACTGTAAAAGAATATATAAATAAATAAATTCATCTTTGGGAAAAGAGTCATTACAAAAGCTACAGTAAAGTATGCCCTTGGAAATGTACTGTTCTACAGTACACTTCAGGGTTATGTTGTTATAAGGTTATTGCTTACTTTAAAGCAAATACTCTCTCCAGAATTAAGTACTTAGTGTCAGATAGAATCACAGCTTCAGGATATCTACTGAGTACATCAAATCTAATTTATAATTCACGCTTGAAAAACTGTATTTTTCATGTAAGTATTTTCAGTATTAGCTTAATTAGAAAAATAATTCAGCAAGCAGTGCAGTGTAGTATTTCTTGTTCAAAGTCAAAAAATATTAAATCCACTTAATCCAAAGGAATCGTTTGGATTATCTGGCACTGTTTTAGAATATGTGTCATTACATAGGGATCTTGTATCACAATCAAACACAAGTCAGATTTCAATCAGAAAGTTGAAGGAATATGAGACATGTTTCTATATTTGTAGCTCTAAGAATATATTTTAAAAATAATAATATTTAATGGTGACACGATATCAAATAAAGCCATAGCTCTATCTAATACAATATACTTTGGTATATTAGCATCTCACAGGATAAGTTTCTAGTGTATTTACAGTTACCACTACTGCACATGGGATAACATGTCCGTTATCCTTATGCACTGAAAGCCTTCCACCCTGTAAAATGAGTAGCAAAGAAATTATACATGTTCATAATCTCACCATCTTCAGTTACCTTGGATTTGACATAAGTGACAAGCAAAATTCAAAGATATCTAAAGCAGGAATGTGGTCATTATCAGTTCAGAATTATTTATTGTTTAAGTAAGCTTTATTAACTAAGAATTCTTCCTGAAATGCACTCTTGTTGCAAATTTTAATGTGATAACAATTATAATATTTTCATTATTAAATTTTTCTAGCAATCTAAATCTATACTTCTAACAACCAGGTTTGAGAACTTTGAGAATAGATGCCAGTTTGACTTCTGAGGCAAGAAATAGACTCTTCCTAGTGGTCCGCATTCTTAAACTCAAATCTAGCCTCCTTTTCAATCATAATGAAAATGTTATTTGAAATAGACAATAGTAGCAACAAAGATATATGTGAATGGAGTATACAGGCAATGTTTCCTTGGCCAAAGGTTTCAACAAAGTTTGTACATCTTCAAAATAAGTTCTCCAACTGTTAAGCTAGCAAGTATTGGGCAAGAACAGCAGGTGTATCACTTCTTCCTAGGGATTGTGTATGTGTGTGCATGATAAATGTCCTTAACGCTAGGAAATGGATCACAAAAGTAAATGGAGAGAGAAGCTTTTTTTTTTTTTCTTTTATTTATTTTTTTTCTCAGACAAGAATAACATGTCTAACTCTTTTATGAGAAATGAAGCATAAGACCTGCAGCTCTCCTCAGCATTTTCTACTAGTTAATTTACTCTGCTTATTTCAGCAACCTCACTTTATGGATTGCTTTAGGTCTGTGACTCTCCTCATGCACTAGGGAAGGTGGTTAGGCACTTAAACCAGAGTGTGACTTCTATTCTGTGGCCAAACATATGAAAGGCAGAAATGGCAACTCTTCTATTTAGAGAACTAGCTCCAGTCTCAAAAATTTTATAACTTAGATGGAAAATGGATGACAACCAGTGGTCCAGGTTTAAGGGCTTCTCATCAATTCTGTGTAAATTACTTGTTGCCAGATGAATAAAAAAATTTCTCTGCCTCTTTTTTTTTTTTTTTTTTTTTCTCCTTTCTCTATTTACTTTAAACAACATCTAGGCATAAATCTTCCAGAATGAAAGATATTTGTTATTCTTACTGACAAAATGCACTAGAAAGTTAATATTCTTTCAAAATTACATAATCAACAAGGAACAAAAGTCAAATAATAATAGAATGATTTAATATTAGTGTCATTTATTTTTTCCTGAAGTAGTGCTCTCTGGAGTGGCAAACTTGTAATGTAGTAAAAGTGAATTCAGTTCTGAATCTAGAAAAACTGGCACTGCCTGTATTTTAAATATGAAATGTTGGCAGTTGGAGCAGATGTTCCAGAAAAGCAGTTTCCTTTCTGAGATATATCCCTGTAAGACCACTGTGTGATTTTGGATTTCTGTTTTGAAAATCTTGGATTGACCTCCCTGAAAAACAAAGTTCTCCACTCATCCATCAAGCATACAGAACACATTTAGAGATATCAGAGGTTTATCCTCAAGTGGTCATGAGGATAAATGTGCTTCTTTCTTTTCTTATTCAATTTTCAAAATGCATCACTTCCAGCAACTGAATCTATATAATTGTATTTTATTTTTAAATATAGACTAATTCTAGTAACGGGATCAAAGCTATAAACTCACCTAAGAGTTCTTAAAACATTTATCAGAAAACAAATGCTTTATTCTGTAAAGATGAGATATTAAAATATTTATTTTTATCAATATTAATTTATTATTGTATTTATTTTCACAAGATATATATTTGTGTTATATAAGATACATACATAAGATACATACATATAGTATACAACATGTATATTTTAAATATACATATTTCTGAGGTAAAACAGAAGGAAAATATCCTCTCTGTTGAAACAATTTTTGTATTAAACAAGAATAGCATATTTAAATAACAAAACTTTTGTCTTCTTTTTTATTTCATAAATATTTACAGTGGGAATTTTAATATATATTCATGTCTAACTTGACAATGTTGAAATACTCCATTGCCAGCTAAGTGATCATCCTGTCTAAGAAAAAACTGCTTGGAGGATGCCATAATTTTCAGCAGAGTGCATCTTTTTCCTTCCTTTTTTAACTCTTTTTACTTAAATTCCAAAATTCTGCTTGCTCCCTCATAAGTTTGAATCCTCGTCACTTAGTATAAAATAATTTATAAAATAAATAAATGCAAACATCCTAGATCTCACCTACAGATAAAGTAAGAGGAAAGATATTCTCTCTCATGCATGCATGGAAGTCTCTTCCAAGGAAGCGGCTTTTTAACTTTATGAATACACTTGATCAGAAAATAGCAATAATTTGAGACACATTCTAAGGGTTAATAATACACCTAACAGACAGTAAAACCTACTAGTTATGATAATTAGGCTGTCTTTCAAAATATTTTGTCGTTTGCTAAGGAACAAACTAAGGAAAGAAGTAAAGTAATTTCTGAGGTTGTTCCAGCGTATGCTTGTCATTAACCTTCTATCATTAGTATAAACGTTAAAGAAGCTGCAAAATGCATCAAAATTCCAATAACTTATTTCTCACCAAATAGTGTTAATATTTTAGGCTTGTTCTGAAATGTTTTCTTCTGTTTCAAGGTAGTTATGTCATTTTAAAAGAATTTTAATATGCACCAAGACAAAAAAATTTACTAATTTGAACCTTCAGTCCCTAGCATGAATATTTTCAGTATTCCTATGTATGTCATGATTGCTATTTTTAGTAATATATTGCAATTTTATTGAAATATATTAAATTTACTATTTTTGTTTTCAAAACAGGTTAGGTAAGATTTGAACATAGGTGGCAATTCAGGGTATATTTAAATGGCTATATGTACATATGGTTATATGAGTTTACTGTATCCTGTGCAAATAATTTATCATTAAATCTTCTTTAGTGTGAGACTTAAACTCTTCATTCTAGTAAGTGAGCAAAATATACTTATCTTCAGAACACAAATCAGAGTCCAGGCTTAGACTATATTTTGCTATACTTTTCAAACCATATCAGCAGAGCAAAAATACAAATGCAGTCACTTTTCTTAAAGATATTTCCTGACTTTAATAGCCTTTGGATCAGGCTCTGGTGCCCGGGTGCTTCCATTTCTGTTTTCTTGAGGCAAGAAACACCTGACTTGCAGGAAATCCATCTGGCTCTGTGATGCAGAGGCGGAGCAAGGCGAGGTCTGAGCGGGAGGAACTCACATGGGGCACAGAAATGCCCTTGGAGCTTCAGGAAGCCCCGAGGCAGGACCACACAAGTTGACCTTTCTCTAAGGTTACACAAAGTTACTCTTTCTCTAAAGAAAGAGTAGCTCAGCAACTGTTAAGAGGTAATTTCCATTTTCCCTGATCATTATAGATCTGCATAAGACACATACACTAATTTGTATTCACAGGAAAGAATATGTTAAATGCCATTTGAGTATAATTGCATTTGTACTTTTTGCAAATACATCTAAAGTGCTTATTTTGGAGAATGTTGACCTCTTTGACATTTACCAACTTCACCATTTTCTACCATTATTATAAAACCTACCAGTACCTAGTGTTGAGCAGGGCAGAAGGCTGAGGCCATACATTTCCATTATGCTACAGTCAGAAGCACTCACAACAAAGTCTATATAGAGTGTTGGGGTGTCTCATTATCAACTCAAATCTCAAATCAGAAACATTTCAGGGTCTGTAATTAATCATCCAGAACTGATATTCACTTATCCTATTGTTCCAATCTAATGTATATACAATAATGTATATTATTATTAGCATTGATTTTCTTTTTCCACAGTATTTTTCCTTTCTCCTTTATATAAACTTTTGGAAAGCTATTTATTACTTCCAGCCTGTTTCTCATGAAGATGAGGGAAATAGTCAGAAAGAGAGTTTCTCTGAAACACTCCCAAGCTAGCTCCAATTGGAGTTCCGCAGATCCCCAGATGGCCCAAAGGCTACAAGAAGCAGCAAAACAGCTCCACTCTTTTCACCTACCTACCTCCGGAGTAAACCTTTCCCTCAGTTCTGGCAGATTTAATGTAATTTTGAATGGCTTCCAATACACACTTCTATTAAAAATATCACAACGCAAGCCTTAAAAAAAATTCAAACTAGCAAAACCAAATCAAAATCAAGACCTTTCTCACTTCCTCCTGAAGCAAATGGAAGAGCAAATATAATTAAATACATAATTGAATATTTTACATGAGCAGCATTCAGTTCTCTGACAAATGGTGTTTCCAAAAGCAAGCGTCCTTCATGTCAAGTGCTGAAATTAGGAAGCATTATAATTCTGTTTACTCTTGGGGCTGTGTCTCCCTTACCTTGAAAATGCAAGAAGGCCAAATACAAAGCAAAGATTTAGGCAGTACATAGGTCCCTACTTACCTGTCACTGAAGTGAATAGAAATTATACTTACTAGTCTGCTGCAGTTATTATTATTAGATTTTTGCAAGTTAGAAGTCTAGAAATGCCCAAATGGAATTCACTCAATGAATACTAAAAGATCTAACTTAAGAAAGAGCATACTACACAAAATGTTTTTAAGGAAGATATTCTTTTTTAAGTGCTTTTGCTGACAGATCGTGTAGTTCATTTAAGCAAAGCTGGCTTTAAAGGTTTAAAGTGAGCTTCAGTTTCCCTCTGTATTAAGGGTTTCAAAAATATGCTTCTCATCCTCATAGTCATTTAACAATTAAATTGGAGGATATCAGTTGGGTAGAGAATAGGTAGCAGCAATATTCTTCTCTGTAAAGTAGTTACTGTATGAACAGAGTAATAGTAGGACAGGAAAATAAAGCACCATCTTATTTATTTTTTAGTACCAGATTATAATTTTTAACCAAGATTTACCATTTCTGTCCCAGTATTATTCTTTCTAATTAATTTTGATATAAACAACTGTCAACAAGTCTCTAAACAGAAAAAAAGCTCAAAAAGTTCAGTCCTTTTCTTTAGTCCTCTTTCCAAAAGCAAGCCTGTTACAGAGCCAGACTTTCGCATTGTCTCTTTTAATCAGGTAATTTAGACTTGTTTTCTTCTCAACAGACTGCAAAAGGAGGAAACCATGTGCAAAAAATGTGAAATCTTCTAATAATGGAGCCATGATTCTTCTACAAAGATAGCAGATTTGGATGCAAATTCCCTTCTGGCAGTAAAATGAATTCATCATTGATATGTCAGGTGTGACATCATACGCATATGTGTGACTTAGGTGAAACTGGAGCTAACAGATTGTTTTGAAAAGCTGTGCATCAATTTCTCTCAGCTATATTTTCAATTAAACATAAATATCCCATTGTTTTCAGAGGGAGATTATCCTCCTCCTCTACTCAGCTCTGGTGAGGCTGCAGCTGGAGCATTTTCTGCAGTTCTGGGCTCCTTAGTACAAGAGGCATGTGGGACTTCTCAAGAGGGTCTAGCATAGAGCAACAAAGATGATTAAGGGACTGGAGAATCTATTGCATGAGAACAGACTAAGCAAGATAAGTCAGTTTAGCCCTGAAAAGACTGAGAGGGGATCTAATCAATATGAATAAATACCTTAGGCCAAACTCTTCTCAGTGGTGGCCAGCGACAGGGCAAGAGATAAAGGTCAAAAATTGAAACACAGGATGTTTCAGCTCCATATGATGAAGAACCTCTTTCCTGCGAGAGTGACAGAGCAGTGGAACAGGCTACCCAGGGAGGTTGTGGAGTCTCCTTCTTTGGAGGTCTTCCAAACCCACCTGGATGCCACCCTGTGCCCCATACTCTAGGTGTCCCTGCTTGAGCAGGAATGTTGGACCAGATGATCTCTAGAGGTTCTTTCCAACCTCAACCATTCTGTGGTTTTGTGAAATGTTTCAAGCATCTATTTTCACTGTAGAATGAGTAATCCCAGTGCAGAATATGATTTATCAGGCTAATTGTACTTTTCAGCACTTGTCTACTGGCTACACAGTGCACTATTAATTCTGAATCTTATTTTCAGGCATCTTCCTCTCTCTGTTCACTGTGTAGGGGACTTGGTTTCTAATATGGGGTCCTCAATTCCCCTTCGAAAGGTAGCATTGACTACAGTAGTTATGGTGCATTTTCATTTTCACTCACTATTTTCAAATAGTTTACATTAAATATATTATAGCCAATGTATATACCTACCTCATTTCATTCTACAGATGCTGAGCTATAAAAGTGAGGTTTATTTTACCAAGTATAAGCCTTCAGAAGCCAGACATATATAGGCATATTTTATTCCACCATTAAAAGAATGGACAAATGTTAGCCATCTCTACTTAATCTGGAAAAAGAAAAGTCCAGAGAAGTTTATACAAGGCTAAATACTTATTGTTGCATTAATCCATTTCAGATTATAGTCCATGCCCACAGGATAGTAAAACCTTTCTTCCTCAAGTATGTCAGCTCACAAAAGAAGCACTTAGTCTTATCGTGATTGTGCCTTTATATGTTTCAAAGCTGATATAAGAGCAAAAATTTCATGAATATAATAATTCAAATTCCAGCATATAATTTCCATCCATAATTAGATTTTTTTTTTTATGTCTAATTCAATTATATCATGATTGTAAAAGCAGAATGACCTCTATTTTTTTGAGAGACCTTAGGCAAATCATATCATGCTATAAATCAGCTATAAATAAAAGATGTATAATAATGCCTACCACTAAGGAGATCTTTGAGATATAATTTATTATAATTTTTGCTTAAGAGTATAAGTGAAAGGTACTACATGAAATACTTGGAGATAATCAGCAGAAACCTTTAGGGGAAAGTAAAACAGAAATTTAAATACCTACTTTCCTGAATATTCTAGAACGATACATATAGAATTTTTAGAAGGTAATAAAAAAATTAAAGATGCTTTTATATAAATATCCTATAATACCCTTTAATATAATCTTACATTTTATGTTTTTATCTAAAGGTAAGGCTTGGAATTTCAAAGTATTATGGTACGCTTCATTCTACAATTCTTAATATCAGAAAAAAATGCAATTATTGTTCCTATATAAACAAAACTTCCTCTAGTAATCTTTTTTGCAAAGCTACATAATAGCTATTTGTTACTAAAGATGAACCAGAATTGCAATAGTTTTGGGGAAGGAAAGGAGAGGAA
>VZSG01000896.1:197559-211959 GCA_013398315.1 Nothoprocta pentlandii
TGGAAATTATATATAACAATGGATAGAACAGAGACTAGTGCTGTTTATTAGAATACTATATCATGTCAGAATATAAGGAACTGGAAGATGTGAACTGGAGGAACTGGTAGATGCGAGCTTTCAGACTCCTGTCTCTAGAGGACCTGGTAACATCCCCTAGATCATGTGGCTGGTTTCTGAGAAGGAAAAAGAAACAAAGAGAGGAGAAGGCTCATCAGTCAAATAACCCTTATTTCAACTAAGTTTTTTCAAAATATAAATGTCTTAAACAACAGGTATGGAATGTTTACTCACCACAAATGAAAGTATAGGTTTAAAGAAATATTTGGAGGCATAAAGGCAAATAGGCCTTTCAGAGATGATTTGAAGGAAAACAGAGGGGATGGCTTTGGTACAGATGTGCTCTATGTAGAAGACAGTGGAGAAAAAACTGTGTATATATATGTGTGTATGTATGTACATAAGAAGACATGTTCATATATTTTACACACACATATCCACACATTTCTTTAATGCACTGCTCACTCATTTCTATTTAGAGTGAAAGTTCATTTATTACAATAACAGTTCCTTTAAAGAAGACAGGATCATCAAAAGGATTTGATCTACTAGGCAATTTCTAAGGTAAAGAATAATTTATGCTATTAAGTCTTCTTAACAGTATTGCTGTTCTTCATTTTTTAAAAAAGAAATTATAGTGTGGAACAATACACACACAACATCTGCCACTGCAAAAATGATGCATTTTAAACGATTTTCTGAATACATGCCCTGTGGTTAGATATAGCTGTAGAATTCTGTTTGAATGAAACCTTAGGTGACAGTTGAGGGAGCACACTAATTTAATAACAGTTGATGAATTAAGAAAATGTATTACTCTTTAAAAATCACTTAGGAAGTCTTCTCTCAATCTCCTTGGTTTCCTAGTTGATTCTTCTGGACAGCATGTCAAAAAGATTTGGAAACACATGGTCTGTACAAACGACTATGTCTGGTTCAGACTCTTTTTCATTTCCTAACACAAGCTTCATATTTCCATTCCATTAAGTGCATGATGTATATGAGCTTTCCTTTAGGGACTAAGTAGTGCTAAAATCATACAACTTCTTCCTTGAATGAATGCATAACCTTTAGAAACCATCACTTTTGTATATCTTTCCTTTTAAGGAAAAAAGGTTATTTACACAACAGTTCAAGTATTGTTAATGATGACAGTCCGCTCATTTACATTCGACATAATGCAAAATCTTCTAATGTAGCTTTCCAGGAAAATACCTCCTAATATGGAGACACAAGTACCTAAGAATTAAAGCCAAGTACCAGAAAAAGTATCATTTCACTGTCATCTCAATGAGTACAGAAGAACAATTTGAACTTGACAGTAGTGATTTCTGCAATTTCTTAAAGCAAATGGAGAATTACTAGTTTTGTCAACTTGGCACATACCTAGGTGATGACCGAGGCAAAAATAAATAAATAAATAAATAAATTAATTAATTAAAAGAATGAACCAACCAAAAAAACCCAGAAGATAAGTGCAAACATTTAAAATTGCCTTAAACAAGACAATTTCAGTTACCTTTAAAAATGCATTTAGACCTTGTCATAATAATTCTTGACATTTTCATTTCTAGAATAGATTATTTCAATGAATTCTTCATGAAACATACATTAACATAATCTGATGAGAAAAGAGCACTCTTTGGAGTAGTGGTAGATAAAGGGAAAGTCACTATGTATAAAAAGACAGACTTTTGAATGTTTGAGGGTTTTCTTAATTTTGTTTATTCATTTATTTTAGTTAAGAAAAAGACAACAATGACAGCCCAAACATTTATTTGCAACTTAAGTTCTATTTTTGACTTCTTTTTATTTATAGGGAATTCTATGAGGCCCAAAAATTTATGTTGAACATTATGAACACACACACAGGAGCTTAACAACTCTGTGAAAACCTAACATTAAATGGGGTACTATATACCTGTTCTTCACTGCTAATTTGTTTTCTTGCTTCCTTTTGGAAGTGATTCAAACAGTTGATGTTGGCTTGAGTCCCGGGTTAAGAGTCTTCCCCCGTGAAAAGAACATGGATTCTCTTGGCTTAAAATAAGAGTAGGAGTATGCTATTTACAGATATTACTTGACCTATGGGACAATATTTTCCTGTCCAGCCTTTAGTGTTTGTATTATTTCACACAATATACATTTAGTTATCATGGCTATAGTCAGATAATATGTATTATTAAAAAAAAAAAAAAAAAAAAAAAAGGACCTGTCTTTTTGACTCTAAAACGTAGCGCTGATTTTAAGAAGTAGCTGGCTAAGAATAAAAATCTCGCTGTTGGTCTAAGAATCTTACTGGTAAAGTGAAACTTCTGCTCCGGGATGGTATTATCTGTACACATAATATCCTTCAGAGGTATTTGTCCAACATTCTCTAAAGTCATCCTGATATCTTTATAAAGCTGAATAGATGAATTAAACCCACATAAAATTATAGTGTCTAAATTACAGTGTCTTTTTTTTTAGTAGCACCTATTTTGCATTTGCCAAGTTAAGATGTAAGACTATTCTTATTTTCACATCTTAAAATATTATTATTTTCCTCCCTACAGCATAGTCCTTTGTGTATTGAAAAAACACAACCACATTTCTTTTGTTTCATCTTCTTTAGAATAAATACTCCCATCTCATTCAATCTTGTGACAGGAAGTATATTTTCTAGACCTCTGATCATTCTTTTTGACCTCACCTGGACTCTTTCCAAGTGTTGTAGATCATTCTCGAAGTATGATGCACAGACCTGACAACAATGCTTTGGTCTATACCTTTTGGATTCTGAACAGAGAGAAAGTATTACTTCATGTCTTGCAGCCTATGCTTCTGTTCATTGCACATCAGTCTTATTTGCTGCAGCACGATGTTTTCTTTACTCACATTCAGTTCATGAACTACTATACATATGCTTGTTTATTCATAATTTTGATTATTGCTGGTATGTGGTAGCTTATTTTTTTGCCTAAACTTAGAACTTAACACTTGTCCAAAGGATCCAAGAATTTATATTCACATATGTCTGTATGTTATGTGCATATGTACATGCATAGATGTATGTGTGCACATATGTATGCATGCATTTGTGGGTAAATATACATTTGTGTATACATTATATGCTATGTATATATATTGCATATTTTATACCATATATCCACTTTGTCTGGAATCCTGTATTTCTTTCAAAGAAATTTCTTTTTGTTTCAAAGAACATCTGGTTGGTTTTCTCTTAAACATATACATAAACAGCAAACACACATTCTTTGTTATTATTACAAAGTAAATGCAATCACATTAAAAAAAAAAAAAAAAAAAAAGGAAGAAAGCTTCAGTACTATGCAGCTGCTTTCTCCTGTCTCAAGCTTTCCTGTAACCTAAATGAAAAAGGCCTGTGTTTCACTGCAGAAGCATCCAGATATAGCAGGAAAGTCAGTCTCTTTCATGCCTACAAATAACCAGTTACATAAGTAGCACCTTATGGTCTCAAGGCAAACCTAAAATACAGATTTTAAGGGTAAAGTTTGGGAATTACTGAATTTTGACTGAAATAACAAATCATTTCCTTAATAAACTATTTGATTTAATTTTCAGTCTGGGAATGCACCTTTATGCAATATAATGATATTATGACTATTAAAGCACAGGAAGCTATTGTTTTATTTCTTGGTGGATAAAATTCAAGGATAGTCATTTAAATTCCTGTTATGAGAACTCTGAACTAAAGTCTTTACAATGGAGCCTTCTCCATGAGTCAGAGAAAGTGTCATTTGCTTGTCAGATCCTAAAGCAAGCTGACAAGACTGACAGTTAAGAGCCTTCTTCATCTTTTCCTATTATTCACTATTTACTAAAAGCTGTAATAAAATATGTCTATACACAACATGTTTAAATGCCTTGAAATGGGAAAGAGCAGCAGCTTTAAGGCTTAATTATTTAGGATAGCTTAATTGAAAGACTTTGGAAAATAAAGAACCCATTGTAAACTGACTGTCCCTTTGTTTTTCCCTTTCAGCTTTGCAAGTCAAGACCTAGTGCCAAAAGCAGATAAAATATGTATAATATTGGTTATATATTGATTTTCTCTCTATCACATTTTATGTGGGAAGGCTCCCTGTGCAGAGGTGAAGGAAAATAAAGAGCTCCTAGGTATTATTTCAAGGACAATTTTTATTCCTTATTTAAAAAATCCATTTTATACAAGTAAGCAGTAAACAGTCTTTGATAAAATTACAGGGATATTCACTTTCTACAATATTTTTGCTAGTACAAATAAACATAAATAGTGTTACAGTAAAATATTAATAGTGACAGGAGCTGCGTAAGCGTAAGTTTACTTGTTGAACTCTCAGTGACTGTACTCCAGAAATGGCAAATCCTTAATACTTCTTGTGCTTTTAGTATTCTGAAATGGCAAGCCCTGACACTGCACTCATGGGAAGTCTTTATTCTATGATTGTCCTGGATTACTACAGCACACTACATACTAATATGGTGCACTGAATACTGATATGTATCATCCTTTATTACCAACATTGCATCTACAACTATCCTCAGCAACTGGCTCCTGTATAGAGGGCACAGACCAAGAAAGACTAGCAAGGCAAATTAATAGAACTACACAGCAATAGTTTTGAAAAGTTGTATTTCAGTCATTTCCCATCAGTGTTGTGATTTCTTGAATTGCATTAATACCTAGCCTATTTATAACTTTAAATTTCAAGAGTAGAGCATCCTTTGTCTCCACCATGCCCCAACATATATGAGGTAATCTGCTTATGCAATATATGTAATTCTTCATTCAAATAACACACAGGTTTGTGTGTTATTTTTTGGGCACTGAGTAGGAGCAATTTCAGATGACAAGTATAATCCATGGAGAAATACGGACTCTGTAAAACATCTTATTTCTTACAGATCATGTTGACAACTGCAAAAAGCAGGATGGATAATAGGCAGATTTGGAAAGATATGGAAAATATTGAACCTTCTTCATTCAAGAAAGATCACTGTAGCAAAGATACATCTTCATGCTAAGATAAAACCAAAAGCTATATGTTTAATATTCATATAGGCAGATTAGAGTAGTTTGTGTTCTTTGAAAGAAAATAATGGTGCTGATGTTAATGATTTCAACCTAAATTCAGAATTATGGGTGAAAGATTGGTGACAGGATAGGGTAAAAACCAACCTGCCTAAATCCTACCACCCCTGGAGCTTAAATCTTATGTTTTTGATTTCTCTCACACATGTGTTACATATCTCTGTCCATGCCTACCTGGCTGGCTGCTTCACCATAAAGTTCTTTGGTAACTACATTGCTCTGCTCAAAATTCGTTTATGAGTGAAAAGCCACATGTTGTAAATATGAAGCTAAGTATTTACCTCTAGTGTAACTGATTATCATGAATTCTCATATCTCAGGAGGAGAAGGATGCTGGACCTCCTTTCCTCTCCTTCCCTGGGAAGAGGATGAGGGTGATACCCCCTCCCTCAGTCTGGAGGCTCTTGCGGTACATTTTTTCTCCATCACCTGTGCCTTCTCAAGCACTGCACTGTGCATAAATGAATAAAAAGATCTGGATAAAAAGAAACGGGTTCAGGGTAGCCTTCTTGGGTGGAAGGAGGCCAAGAATTACCCTATGCCAGTGACAGAAGGTTCCAGCTAGCTCAAAAAATGAAGAAGAAGCCTGGATGCCTGAGCAGCTTATAGCGTCTATATAAGAAAAGGTTATTAAAATAAATAAATAAAAAATAAATACATAATGATGACAAATTGTAAGTAGTAAAATATCCCATGAAATAGTTTAGTTTGTCTTTTCTTTTGACAGCTTACATGTTTGAACCCTGTGAGTTAGGTTTCCTGATCTTGTAGGATTTTATGGCTTAAATTATGTTGGCCTTGTAATGGGCCCTATGAGGTGATCAGATAAAATGACACCATCCCTGCGGTTGCAAGGTGCTAGGTTTTCATACCTTTTTTTTTTTTTCTTATTCTGGTACTCCCTTTGTGCTTGATTCTTCACGATAATCTGCTCCTATATTACCAGACCTTAGAGACACACATAAACTAGCTACAGCGACGTTTCACTCTCCCATACTTATTCAGTTACAAAAGAGACCAAAAAAAAAAAAAAAAGGAAATTATTTTTGCCAGGGAGTCACACTGCAAAGTCTGCCAAAACTGAGCTAGACATATAGACAACTTAAAAAAAAAATGTGTATAAAATTAAATGGATAATCTCCACACACATGAAGGAGCACAAAGTCATAATAGCAGGTGATACCTCACAGCCCAGTCAGTGAGAGACATGAGCCTCTGTCCTGGACCCCAGGGTTCTCCCAGGAGAGCATCAGCCCTGTGGTCCAAGGTGACATTTGGCACCATGAGCAATGGAGAGACTCCCCTGGACACCTCAGACTGTGAGATCCCTGCCTGGGAGAGAGGGGAGTGGTGCAGAGTTTTTGGGAACTGCATGAGATCCACTGCATGAGTGGAAGAGGGACAAGAGGATAAAAAGGGTCATCCATAAACCATGCTGATCAACATGCTTGTGTGGTCATGTCCTGTGCCTCGTCAGCACAGCCTGTCCTGTTTTCTTTCCTGGATGAGGTACAGTCTGCTCTGTGTGTCTGTGTGTGCATGGAGGTCGAAGTGTCAGCAACTGCTGTGAGGACCACAAGGCACTAAGGAAAAGAGAAATGGAGAGATGAGAGTGCATGTGTACTGTGTAAGAACATATGTCAGTGTGTGACCACCACAGACATCAAGACAGTCTAGTTGGCAAGTAAGGCAAGGAGACTGGAGGGGCAGGTGTCGAGGTGGTTTTAAGTTTGAGCCAGATAATGGAGGGACCTGAGTGTCTGTGAGATAACTACTAAGGAGACCAGAGGATCCAAGGCAAATACTGGAGAGACAGGGAATCAACAGAGAAAGACCCATTTGCATGTGTATTTTCTTTCAAGAGGCAGGTGGAGAAGAGAAGGTTCAAGGGCCAGTTACTGGGTGCACTGAGTGATGTCTAAGGCCAGTTATTGTAGACCAGTTACTACTATTGAACTTTCATCCTGATCAGACAAAGAGGGCAACAAGAGGCCCCTGGTTGTGTTTGTATTTGTGAAAGTGTTGAGTTTTGTCTACATTTATCAATGTATCCAGCCATGTGTGTGTGTATTGCGTATTCTGTTCTCCTTTCTAGATGACAGAGAAAGTAGAAGTACCTTTTTTTTTCAACAAATACTCAAGCAGAAAGTAATTCTCCAGGTTACCAAATTATTTCCTATCAGAGCTCTGAAATATGCACTTGAACATCCATTTTACATGATTTTAAATCCCTTGGTAATTGGGCTTTTGTCATTAAATGATGACATGAGATTTTTACTGTAAATGTACTGTAGTGCAGTTTCTCTGGTGCAATTCATACAAATAAATAAATAAATAAATAAATAAGGCATAGGAATCATTGAATTATTGCATTATCCTGATATTTATCATTCCTACATGCCAAAATAAAAAAGGAACTGTTGCTATAATGTAAAAGAAAAAAAAAAAAAAGAAAAAAAAACAGAGAGTAAAAGCAGAAGGACAGGGAAGAACTTGTCTTACATTGTCAGATTTAATGTTTTCCTAATAAAATATGACTTTCAATGATTTTTTTCTTTTTCCTCTGAAATGTCTCTAAATGAGCTGGAAAGGAACTGCAGTGAAAGATTTTGATCCACTGATAGAACTTGCTCTCAGTTGTAGAAAGTGTTGGCCTAGCTCTTTCATCTTTTATGGTTATATAAAATACACAAATCATTTATTCCTTATGGAGTCCTATGATTCTAGTCCCCAGGGAGGTCAGAAGCCACTCTGCTAATACAGTGTAGCCAGTGCACTTTTTCACAAGCCTGTCAATCTGTTGATATGGATATTCTTAGCTGTGTATTTCAACAGTCTGGCATTCACCTGAAGTAATTTACATCTTGAGAAGATACAAATCATGGTCATTCTTCATTGAGAATTGATTATTTAATTATAGAGTTAGCTAAATAGAAAAATACGTATTTCAATATTGATTACACTTTTATCAGGAAAGAAAACAAAGTAATTATGAAAAACAACTCAAAACTGAGTTTATGAAAAATGTGCCATTCTCAAAGTGAAACTTTCCATTTTGTTTTACCTAATCAAAATTCAAGAATTACTACTCTGAAACTTCCATAGTACTTTCCTTATTTTGCAGTCTGTGTTTTTCACACACTCCTTATTTATGTGCAGCCAGGTCTGCCAACAATCAATCTAGATAGAGATTTCTAAAGTAATTGCTGAAGGCACTGCTCAATGAGGAAACACAGCTACTGGAACAAATAAAATCATAAGCTTACCTCCTACAATTTCCATGATGTTTTATGAAAGTTTAGGGGTGGGTAATGTCATTCTGTCCTTCTATCCAGGTCACTGAGGAATAAGGTGAACAATACTGGACCAAGTACTAACCCCCTGGGGAACAATGTTAGTTACAGGCCTCCAACTGGACTCTGTACCACTGATCCCAACTCTCTGAGCTCTGCCATTCAGAGTGTTCTCAATCCACTTCACTGACTGCTCATCTAACTTATATTGTCTCAGATTGTTTTTTTAGGATGTTACAGGAGACAGTGTCAAAAGCCTTCTGAAGTCAGTGTAGGGACCACTGCTCTCCCCTTATCTAACCAGCCAGTCATCCTATCAGAGATGTCTTGCAGACTGATTATTTATGATTTCTTCTTCATATTTTTTGATTTTTTTGTTTTTTTTTTAGAAAATCTATGTTCTATATATTCTACAGGCTTTCCCTGGAACCTTATATTAGACACGACTTCAAGAATTTATTGAAGTAATATCAGAATACTATGTACAGTTGCACATTAAATCTGATACATGGTATAGACCATTTAAATAGTCATTGTATGAAAAAAAAAAGCATTTTTTTATTGTGGTAAGGAAATTTCTAAATCTTTATGGCAGTACATCATCATGTATAGGTAGAAAGCAATCAAATTTCTGATTAACATTAATATCAAAGAATTGCATGACTAATGTCTAATTTTCTGCTTTTAACAGGCAGGCGAATATTTTTGATTGTTTCTAAAAATATTGTAAAGTCTTTGTCTATGTTTGTGTTTGAGTTCAAAGTAGCAGATGTTTCATTAACTTTTTATGGATGATTCTCTGTAATTATTTTAATCATTTGAATCTTGTTGCTCTTGCTCAATTTCCTTTTCTTGCTAAATAATTGCTTAGCAGAAAAATATCCTGGTTTGTGCTACCTCTCAAAGGTTTAATTTAGACTAAATATGGAACTATCTATCTTAAGAATAACAAATGAATGTTTTAAGAGTTGCCTAAAAAGGTCTAGAAACCATGTCTAGTTGTAGTACTATATAATAAAATTTGTTTCCATTGTGATCCTGCACTTGTACCTATTATGAACTTAATAACAACCTTTCCATGTCAAATTAAACATCTACCTAATATTCAGTCTCTGAGAATGGTTAAAGTAAATGTCTGAGGAGGAATATAAGCAAATGGAAAATATCACTGCGTTTTTTATTTTTTTATTATTTTTTAAATCTGAAGTACTTGATTTCAGAATATATGGCATATATTTCACTGTCTGTAGGATGGCTGTATCCAAACTAAGATGAAGCATTGCACTTACTTAAACCAATGAAAAGTTTGATATTCTTTCCACTGCTCAAATTTCCATAACAACCAACATACTTCAAGAAAACATAGGACTTGAAAGCTCAAATAAAGGTATGAATTATTTTCTGAGATATTCAGAAATTAAACTAAGACAAAAAAATTCACTTTAAGAAAAATGTGTTTTGAAAGTAAGGCTCTTTTAGTAATTCCACTGAGTTGCATCAAGTGTAAAGGATTCAATATGTCTTCTAATAGTCACATTTTTACAGAATTGCCATTTTTATATTTTTGATGAAAGAAAAGAGACTGTGGCATCTTTTTGTGTATCATTTGTGATGCGAGACTGCGTCTCTGACTCCGGACGCTCCCTCGCATCATATTTGTGCAATATTACTGACAGTGGCTCATGACACAGACAAAGATGGTTAAAATGGTGAAAATTACCTAATATTATGATCATTTGTGGTAAAGAAGAATACTTACTTCAGGCTAAAAAATAATATCCAGATACTATAAAAAAAAATGCTGCTGCAAATTTGATCCTAAGTAATTAAAGCTAAGCATCCAGGAAAATACACATCAAATGTTACCAAGGACACAGTACAAACAAACTGATGAGGTAATCTTTTAAGATCAGGTATAGTAATCATACATGCTATTTAACTATTCTATGTACTTTTTTATTTTTTTTGAAAGCATTTTATATATGTATATATATTTAGAAGTGCCCATCTAAACTTTGGATCAATCTGCTGTGTGCATGCTTGATTTTAGAATCACGAACGAAATTTGCTTTTATGAATGATATAAATTATTATAATTTTTTTGTCTGCCAAATCAATTTCCTGTGGACTGATGATTGCATCAAGTAATAAGAAACGGGATGTTATTTTTGCAAGTCTTAAGAACATCTCGAATTTGAAAAAAAAAAAAAACCCTCCCAAATCATTATTAATTCTTCTTATTAAATCTTGGATAGTTGTACTGCTTTAAAATAATTTCAGGAGTTATTCAAAATCTTTTTGATCTTCTGTTAACAGAAATAGCATAAACACATAAAAATTCCATCTCTTCCTCAGAAAAACTGACTATAAAGCTAAACAAATTGTCATAGGATTTTTATACCATTTAAATTTATTTATATCAAATAGTTCTTTGCTTTTTGAAATCAGTTAACATTTGGAGAAGGATATTTGTCTAGGTGCTTAAGATAATATGTTTTATAAATATATCTTTTAATTAAAAATTTACATTCATCATACACCACATGCTAATTTGACTTTCTGATAAATTAAATATGGATTGTTAAACTCTGGAAGACCTTTGACAAAGTAAGATTGTCTCCATTTTCGAAGTGTGTGCAACACCAATATGTCAAAAAATAGATCTTTCTAAATTCAACTATTACATAAATGGATCATTCATTTAGAATTTCAGCATTTTGTTTAGAGATTTGAAGTTATCTGTCTTGTAAAAAAAAGAAAACATTAACAATAGATCTAGGTAACCATAACTTACATGCATTTTGACCAGCATCAGAGAAGCACTGTATAATTCAACACAGAATCAATATTACTGCTTGTCTAATCTTACAGAAGTTATCTGAAAAGCTTTTATTTCATCAGAGTACTTGTTGAGTACTGTGCTCTTTCCTTAACTTCATATTCAGGAAGCTTATGTTCAGAACATAAATTTTCTTTTACTTTGCCCTCAGACCTTTCTCCTCTCCTCTCCTCTCCTCTCCTCTCCTCTCCTCTCCTCTCCTCTCCTCTCCTCTCCTTTTCTTTCCTTCACAGAATCGTAATAAAATCACAGAAATGTTGATTGGAAGGGACTTCTGGAAGCCACCTAGTTCATCCTCCCGCTTAGACTGGACTGTTTCTTTTTCTAGAACATCTATGTGTCCATCAGTCCTCAAAATGAGCCAAATCTTACAGGGGTTCAGGTTCCACAGCAACTTTTGGTTTGGTAACCTATTGCAGTGCTGCATTACTACTCTCAGGAAAGAAGTTAATTCTAATATTGAAATGTTTTCCTAATATTCATATGTCTTCTTAACCTCCAAGTATCTAAAAACCTTCAAAATGACCTTAATAATCTATGTTGTGATCTTCTTTACATGCTTATCTTAAAATATATATATATATACGTGTATATACACACACATAAAAGGAGGAGGAAGAAGAAAACGGGTACAAAGCTTTTAAATTTTTCAGGAAAGATTATCATGGGAATTCAAAGAATTTTTTTTTTTTTCTACAGGTAACATATGGTTTGCCTTAGAGTAAGATACAGTTATCGGATTTGTCTGCTGGTGACTTAGAGCAGCAGCAGCTCTAAGTTAATGCATTTTCTTTCCTGCAGACATCTGTGCAGACCAAACCACAGACTTCAAATATTCATCATTACTATAGATCTCCAAAATATCTTTATATTGATTTAATGACAGAGTAGGAATCAAAAATTCATAGATCATATTTTTTTTGCATTTAATTGCTTTCATTAGATAATAGTATAAGAAAATAATAAAGCTTCTGTTTATTCTGTGACTGCTTTAATGAATAGAAATAATAATTGAATCTGAGCCAATAATAATTGAATCTAAGAAATCTAGTTAACTCCAGACAATACTGCAGTGCTCCGAGCAGTGGTAATCTCCATCCAACAAAATGAAATTACTTAAAAATATTCAGTGTATGATTTAGTCAACATAATATCAAGAATGACAGTATAAAAGGACAGCTGTCCACAGTACAGCATTTCTCTTTGGGTCATCTCTATGCATGTGTGATCAGTGCAGTTTCTCTTTCCTCAATTTTTTTTCTGGAGTTATATATTGCTTACAAATATTTATGTAACACCTGATGTGGTTAAAGTCTGCAGATACTAATCTCCATTTCCTGATTGCCAGAAAAAATCATTTACACTATGTGGAACGTAGCATCTCGGTGCTCCATTTCTGTTTTATTAATAGATTACATTTACATGATTCTATGGAATATAATATGTCTAGAGCCAAATCAAAAGAGCCATATAAATATTTAGCTGTTACTCAAAAACTCTCTTTAATGATGGACCCAAGATGTTTTTCACCATCTTCCATATGGATCAAAGGTATTTGGATGCCTGTAACTGCCTCAGCTTTGGCACCCTGTAATCTAACATCCTATTAAGTTTCAACCAGACTTGAGAGGATTTTGTGAGATCTGATGTAGCAGATTTGTATATATTCTTTGATACAAAGGATCCTTAAACTTTATATTCCTATTTATTCTCTTTGTACTGGAAACTTGCATTTCTTGCACAGCACAGTGCATGATATTAGCAGGAAGAATTTGAGGTTAATCAGATCCTATTAAGCAGTTTTATTCTTTGTCGTGTGTCTAAAGAGAGCATGATTCAATTTGTAGTAAAACCCAAACATGTGTGTCATTATGGAAGTGTTAAGTAGGCTGAGTATTTAAAACAGTGCAAAAATGCTAGGATGCCTCTTAAAGCTAAAAATAATATTCACTTTTGTGAGCTAACAAAATAAAATTTGTAACTTATTTGAAAGTGCAAACTTATGTTAACATTCCATGGAACAGATTTCAGCATATATAAAGGATTGCAGGCTTCAAACATTGTTTGAACAATTCATTATATACTCTATATTCATTATATACTCTACTATAATTAAAATGTCCACTAATTAAAACTGGGTGATTTAAAAAAAAAAAAAAATCCTAATTTCTAAAACAGTTTCACTGAGTAGTGAGATCATCTGGATACTGGATGAATTTCTCTGTAAAGGCAAATAGTTGAGGTTACATTTCTCCTTGAAATATGAAGACAAGGTGTTTCTTCTTTTCTGTATTCCATCATTCCATTGCAAATACTACAAGTAATAGGAACAGAAGTAGACATTGGAGTAGCAATAGGAGGAGCATATTGTGGATATTTTCAATTTAAACCACAAAACTTTGATAAATGTTTTATGATATTTGACATGTGAACATGCACATGTACTTGTACTTCATCTTGTTGAAATCGATTAAAAAGAAGTCTCACATGTTGCTGTCATTGAGCTGAACAGCATCTGGTGTTTTACTTTCTTCCTTGAGGTTAGCTGCTTTCCATTAGAGTGTGGTATTTAAGAATTTGCTCTGTTGTGTCAAAAAATCAAAGCTGACTGAGATGAGCAGGAAAGAAAATGTTGTCCTATATCTTTTCATTATAGTAATTAACTTTGCAATATTGATTCCAAGTAAAGATGCAATTCATTTCTGTTTCAAGGAAAAGAAAGGATTTGACACCTACTGCTGAAACAAGATCAAAAGTATCATAAACCTCAGAAAAATCAAAAAGGGATAAATCTTTTGAAGCATCATGCACTCTCATTAATCTACCTGCCCTGTTCCAAATCCAACAGAGTGCACCAAACACAAAGTTCCAGAACAGCTGAGGACTGAGAGTAAAGCACACACTGCAAACCCTTCCCAAGGAGCAGAGTACATCAGCCGCAGGAACCTCTACTACCAGAGGTGCTGCAGCTGAACAGGATTTGACCATGATGGAAATCTGTTAACTCAGTTGAAGGTGTCTTGTGCTGGAGCAGTACAAGAGAAACGTGCCCAAGTCTGCAGTAAGTGTAGCAGCTGATCCTCAGATTAAGACAAACTTTGATTTTTTTTTTT
>VZSG01000896.1:222448-245210 GCA_013398315.1 Nothoprocta pentlandii
AAAAAAAAAAAAAAAAAAAAAAAAAAAAAAAAAAAAAATCAGTATTGAGAAATTAATTTCTAGTACTCTGAGCTAATTAACTAACTGTAATCTTTCTTACCTGTACAACAGTAACACTCCCTGAAGGGATCAGTAATGCACAGTTAGAGCAGCTGTTTGAATGCAATGTAATTTTCCTCTATGAACACACACTTTCTTCCTCGTTTCACTTTGCTGCAAGCTCTGGTAAAACTACAATTCCATAAAGTTAAAATCCTTGTCCAAGAGACAAAGTACTGTTCAATTGATAAAAAATCTTCCAAGCAGAGTGCACATTAGACCATCCTGTAAAGCAGTTGTCCTTCTTCCTCAATTAAAATTCACAGCATACTTTACAGCTATGCTGACTTTTCTGTATATAGTTAACTGTTTGAAAGCAATTTGGATGCAGTAAACAAACAAGATGGTCAGTAGAGCTTGACTTGTTCACTCCTGATTTGTTAGATTTTTAAATCCAAGCTGCTTCTATGTTCCTTCTGCTCTTTCTAGTCTTTCTTGTTAGCTCAGTTTGTTATTAGTCAGACTGCCAGCGGCTGGGAGGTAGGCGTAAATAAAGAGACTTCTTGGCTTTTGACTCAGCCTTTAAGCCCTTCCCCATCTGAGAGCTTTAATCTGCCAGTGTCATTTAATACAAGATACAGCTCCACCTTGAGACAGATCAGCTCCTCCTCCTCCTACAATTTGTCTCACCTCCTTTTCCCTTTATTTAACTGAACCTCTGAAAGTAAAATTTGGTTAAATATCCTGTAGATTGCTTAAAATCTATTAATATCTGCTGCAGCTTTTGCAGTTTGTTCTGTTAGATAGATCTTGCATTTAGTTTATATCTGCAAATGCTTGCTTCAAAGCCTGAAAATATTTGAGCTCCAAAACATTCAATACCATAAGGGAAACCTTGTCCTCTGGGAAATATATCTATTACAATGAAATACAGGGTCATTCAAATTTATAAATGAGGAAGTTCAGCTGTCGGTTAAATCCTCTCAATGTGCTTGGGATAGGGAAAACTGTGTTACTGTCATTTTACATGTTTTAGTTCTGAAATAAATTAAATCATAGACTTTTTGTGTTTGTGTTCACATAGTGCCTGCAGTCAGGATTTTTAAAAAATTCCCATCTTGTTCTTTAGGAAGAGAACTGGATTGAATCTAATTGTCTGTTTTACAGATGTTAGCATAGTGCCTTGATATCTATCCATATGAGATTATATTTTGTTCTCATGTAATGTTGCTTTGATAAAAAGGGGTTTTGGGGGGGAGGTTGGTTCTTAAAGGCATATATTATGATTAAAGTACTATTTATTTTGCAATTTATAAGCAAGCAATTTGTAAATATTGTAGGACTCACAACATTTTTTTTTTCTGTCATCCAAGGCACGTTTTCTTACTCTCTCCTGCACTACTTAGGCTGCTTTTATGTGCTGCAAATACTACTTCCTTGTTCATCCCACTGCGAAAAAAAAGAGTAAACCCTTTTAGAGAGCAACAGCAGACCTGGTGCTGAGACATATAGCATGCCATTTCTGCTCTGCTCTCGTTATTATGTCTTTGATTAGAGTAAGGATTGTTTATTGTAGTCTCAGTACCAGTCAGTTTCATAACTTGTTTTGCACTGACAGTTCTCCAAGTGGCCTCGTTGATCATAAGTACAGTGACTTGTTGTTGCATGTGATGAAGGCTACCAACATTTATATATAAGCATGCATACTTAAAGATGTGCATAAATACAAACTTATGTATACATCCACATACACAAATGCATGTACATTTACATACATATGTACATATATATATTTGCATGTACATTTACATACATATGTACATATATATGTTGGGGTTACTATAAATTCTTTAGTGGTTCATTTTATAAAGTTTACGTGTGTAGTTTAGCAAAATAGTAAAACCAGATAAATTATTTTGAAGCAGGTAACCTCCACTTTTTTCCTATCAGAATAACAATTTGATTTTCACTCATTTCACCTTTCACCACATCACTTATTTGATTGTACATTGCTACTTTTAATGAACCTTGCAAATCTTGATTGCAGAAGTTTTACCATTGAGGCTCAAAGATTCTCAGCTATCTGTGACAGGTCAAATAAATCATTTTCTTTATTCATTTACAATTTTTGAATTATAGATCAGGTTCTTCCTGATTTTTACTGAACATTTTACATGTACTTACAGTTATTTTGTGGTTAATTGGAATAAGATAGGGAAGTATCTGTGTATACATATATTCACATCCAAAATGAAAACAGTTTTGCTCTTTACTTTTCAATTAACATCCACAAGAATAAAAATTGCTGATAAAAATGTTTCCAGAAATGAACTATTTAAAACAGGAGAGTATTTCTAGGCATATATCATTAAAATGTAGTGAGAATGGTTATAGATAATATATGCCATTCCACAGACTGCAAATTCACCAGGTTTATAGTAGTATGGCTATTGGCTCCTTTTCTGCAAACAATGTTAAGAATTATTAAGTAGGTTATTACAAAAAACTTGAATCCACAAACACATTAGCATGGAGAACCTTAAAATTACTTGAAATGTGTAGCCTTAAAATATATTAGTTATAGTAAAGTATAACTATTACATTCTACATTTTATCTGTTAATCAAAACACACATCAAAAGGGCTATTTTCTTCAAGATCATAGCTATAAAAGTGGTCTTTTGTTTTCATACAAAAGTCCATTCACATCTATATGCTTTGATGCAATTGCAGCTATCTGATCAGACAGGCAGTTTGGGGGATTCATGGATTTTACCCATTACCCTGCATCTTTAAGATTCTTTTGAAATAAAACAATTAATTTCTAATGGAAGAGAAAGACTATATTACAGAAGAAAAAACAAATGTATATTTTATTTAAAAATTTAAATCATGGAGATGCTCCTCCTAGGAAGGGTGCACTTTAGGCATTCAACTTATCAATTGCTCTGACAATTATAAAGTTTTTAAAAGTTGTATTAATAAAACCTAATACTGTCAACCTTATTTATTTTCCAAAAGGCCTAAAGCTTCCATGTCATTTCTCTTTACTTCTACACATAGTAAAATATATCTTTATATCCGAAATGAGCTGACCATACCCTTTAGCTGTATTTGTTTTATATAGAATTCTCCCCTAGGGAGTGAATATTCTATCATTTATATATATATATATAAAATATTATATTTTATATATATATAATATATATACACATAGGCTGTGTATAAGTTAACAGTGTAGGCCTTACATTCATTCTCTTATATTCTCTCTATCATTATACTTTATTATAATTTATTATAATAATTTGTTATAATATTATAATTTATTTATTATTTATTTTGTGTTATATGGTAATCCATGTAGGCTTCTATAACTCTGTACGTTAGAGAGGAAACACCTGAATCTGAAAAATATATTTTGTGAATTTTGCTACATTCATATTATGTCTGGAAATTTTGTTTTATAATCTCATGTTATCTCTTGTGTTGAATGTCTTAGCAATAAATTCCTTCCATGCAGGAAAATTGTGAAGAGTATTGGAACGTCTGTAAGAAGTAATGGAACGTTTTCTCACATACTTTCATTTAAAATACAAGAGTGCCCTCTCTTAATTGATTTGGAGAGTGTTTGCCACCTAAGAGATACTAATTCCAAATGATTAATTTAGATTCAAAAGTTATAGATTAGATCTCAAAACACAATTTTTCAGCAAGTTATGGTCACCTACTCCTTATTTGTAAATTCAGTGCTTAAAAATACCAGAAGGAATAAGTAAGAGAAATCTGTCACTGATATAACTGCATTTCAAATAAAGATGCACATTTGCTATTTCACTCTCATCCTCCATCATTCACAACTTCTGTCACTTATCAATATGTACATAAAAAGCTACTGATTACGCATCCAATGTTTAAGCCAAATAATGTCCTCTCTCATGCATGCAAGGAGGCGTTAATACACTTTAGTAATTTATCACCTATATTTCTTGCAACACCAGCGCTTCAAACTCTCCACATTCTTCTGGTCTGAGACCTTAAGATTCTATATTGAAAATCTTTTACAAATAGGTAGTATCTGAATATCCATATCTCTGGCAGAAAATTCTGGGATTATCTACACAATATATATTAAAATTCCATAAAGAGAGACAGTCTCCAAGGTTGCATGTATACTAGCTAGCTAAGTAAGGTCAGAGAGCATAGCACATAAGTGTATACACACACCACACACACAAAATACTATACTAAATAAACAAAAGGTCAGATAAAATTGTTAGAATGTCTAGTGCTTGCTAAAAAGCACTGAACTTATTTAAGTTAAATTAAGAAGGATTGAACTATGAGTTTCATCACAGACAAGTAAACAGGAAAGAAATAAAGATTATCATAAAGAAAAAGAAGGTTTTTGTTTGTTTGTTTTTGTTTTGTTTTGTTTTCTTGGTGGTGTTTCTAAGTATCCATTCATTTAAATCAGCCGAGCACCTATTTGCCTAAAGAACTATGGGCTTGTTTAATTATTATAATGCAGTTTCTAAATAACCAAATAATCTTAGCCTTATATGTGCATATATAAATACATACAAATCCACATGTATAAGCGTATATACATCAATAATCATCATCATGCAAAAAAAACATTTCCCAAGGGAAAATATTAAAAAAAAAAAAAAAATCTTGAAGCTAATATTTGCTATTTTTCATTCTTCAGGAAAAAAAAAAAAAAAAGTTAATATACACTAAATATAATACTAGAGTAATAGAGTCAACTGGAACTTTTTTTTTTTTTTTCAATTTTATCCAACTTTTTTTACTGCTATGACTGCTTGCTAAATGAGAGCTTCTTTGTCATTTAATAAAATGTGACACAGTGGCTGTGTCTCTAAATAGTCTCTATTTTGGAAACATATGACACCAAGATGATTTGCCTTGGCAAATAACACATACTAGTCATACCTCTTCAATAATCCTGTTTTATTGTATTATTCAGCTTTTGTAAATATTTCTTTAATTCATACTATATCCTTTATTATCTCTGCAATAGATTCCAAACATTCTGTTTGTTTTCATTTAGTTTATTTGTTCACAAAAAAACTAATTTCTGCATGATGTAGGAATAATCTCAGATAATTTCGAAGTTAAAGTCTCCTAACGTATTCTGAGATAATTTGTTTTGTCCATATTTGTCCATACTTCCATGTTGAAGTAATGAATCTCTCTTGCTCTGAATTAACCTTTTGGAACATGTTTTTTGACTTCCCCTTACTTCTCTTGACTTGTTTGGGTCTTGAATTCTTTAGCCCAGGAACGTTTTTTTTCCTAGTCACTGTGGACTTCCAGTCAATAATCTTTGAAGTACATTTGAATATAATTCTTTTTTTTTCTTTAAACTTATACATTTATTTATGCTATCTATGTTCTGCTTATTCTTTTTATTCACAACATAGTAGAATCAGTCAATTAGTTACCACACAGAGCCTTGAAGTACCCAGTCTCACAGTGTCGTACAAATACTCTGTTTGAAGTAGACTCAGATTTTCTGACTTTCATGTCTGGCATTAGCTGAGTGCCTTGTTCTTGTTAGACCCTTGAAAAAATATCACTTCAAATGCCAATCATTGGAGTAACCCCGAGATACAGAAATTGTGTAAAGATGAAATGTAGCATTTTGAAATAAGTAGGAGAATATCTTTAGCTGCTGTACTGCATTGTTTTTAAAGGAAATCTACTTTGTCTTCTGTTCCTAAGACAGAAGGTGAAGAAATGCACACATGCTGTGCAAATTTGCAGTGTGCTTATGATGTTCCTTTCTGAATTTGCAGTCTAAGATTTTCACAGTTCAAGGTGAACTGCTAACTATAAATTAATCTGTCAATAGTTTATAAAGATTACAGCTAATACACAGCTAATGCAGATACGCTAGTATGTTTTTTTTTAATTGAAAATGAAAACAAAACAAAAGTAAACAGAATTTGCAATGATCAATAATCAAAAAGAAAGATGTGGCATAGCTTGCATAGGTTCACTATTATTTCATCAGAGTTAAAAAGCTACTATTCTTAGTCGGCAATAAAGAAGAAAGTAAATGACATTTTCACTGACACTTTTGGGTTCTGCAACATGGAACATATATTGCCAGATTATATTGATAGGTATCACTAAATATGTTTTACCACTTGTTAAAGAAACCATTTTCAACAACTCTGAGTAGGAAAACATGAATCATTGAAAGCCCTATAGAAAACAACTCATTTTCCCTTTGGCCTTGATTAACGCACTGATATTTAAGATTAGTGTCCTATTAGACACACATTAGATTCTACATGCTGACTATGCCTATGCCTATTCATGACAATGCATGCCTGTGCATAACCTAATTGTACATTGCTTGTTATTGCTGTTACACAGAAATCTAAGTAATGTAGATTATATTGGGAAAATTGGAAAAAAAACTGAAGAATAAACCCTTTAGAAGACAATCAAGTGTGAAACATCAGTAGATCATGCAAACATCCACAGCATTCAGTTAGCATCTTCTTTACACTGACTTGTCTCTCCTTCCAATAAAGTCTTGTTAATGTAAGTCTTTTCTCTGCCTGGTGCAATAATGCTATGGAAGAGACAGGAAAAATAAAATTTAAGGGAAAACAATAAAAAATCTGCAAATCTGATTACAGAGACGAGTTAGGATATCTGCTTCAGGCTCCACAAGGACACTGGACTACCTGAAAAAAAAAAAAAAAAAAAAAAAAAAAAAAAAAAAAAAAAAAAAAAAAAAAAAAAAAAAAAAAAAAAAAAAAAAAAAAAAAAAAAAAAAATTATTTGACTAGGTGGTCATATTCCTTGTTTCTATTTACACTATTATCATGGAGCACACAGGGCCCATTAAAGGGATTAAATCTACTAGATTTAATGCTCAGCTCAACAGTAATAAAAAGACCTTCATCCAAAATGGGAAGAACACACACAAAACCCCTGCCCTTGCCAACTATTACAGTCTTGGCTTCTATGCCCAAATAATCATTTATTTTAAAATGTAATTTTTAAAAGTGTGGCTTACTATAGAAAATGTAGTCACTGTAGAAATAAACCTACTAGATTTGAAAAAAAATCTAACACACAGCACGAAAAAATGTATAACAACGAATTCAGGGCCTTCTCTCTATTTAAAAAAAGTAGATAGTCTAAGGTTTCTTTTTGTGTGTGTGTGGAAAGAATATCAGATCTCTGCTTAAAAATCACATATGTATCAGATGTGTAAAGTAAGTATTTGAAAACAGGAAGGTATTTTTTGATTAATCCATCAAGCTGCAATTTTGATAGCACAACTTTTACTCTAACATAGACCCATTAGTCCAAGATTTGTTTTATTTCCAAAATAGAGAGAGGCTTAAACAAGTTTCCATAGTGTTATTTTTCATTTGTGATTTAGCTAGATATTGACTCCTGTTCTGTTTCTGTAAAGGCTGTTCAGGGCAAGGAAAAATATTAGTATAAGGGAGTGAGACATTTCATTTCTGTAAAAGGGAAGAAAATCATCTTTATGAGAAGGAAAGAAAAAATCAATTTAGTTTCCTAAGGGGTGAAGGATAAGGACAAGAGTGAGAATATTTCCAGTAAGGAAAAAGACACAAAGTAGGTCAGGAAGAGTGAACTTTCTATTATTTCTACTATTGAAGAAGATGAGAACAGGGTGAAGTAGTGACTTTTTTTACTGGCAGCATGCATCTCATTATTTGCAGTCACATCATTACATGCCTTTCCTCAGAGACACAACCTATTACAGAAAGCATAAGAAGAATATATAGACAAGTATCTGATTTCAAAAATCCATTGTCCTACACACCATATACTATGAATTCTTCATGTGTAAAAAGCTTGCTCTGAAGCTCGGCGTTTTGCAGTGAAAAAAATAAAAATAGAAGACATAAAGTTTTGTTTAGATCCCATAGCAATGGCAGCTTCCAAATTGTTTTTTTTTTCCCATTGTTTATCTGCCTTAAACATCATAGACTAAACCCAATCATCTACTGACAATTTTGTAAAGTCATATTGTCTTCAATGAGTTATAGATCATAAGACACTGAGAGTCAGTAGTAGAGTTTGGTATTCTGCATGACATTGGGAATGGACTGGATCATGAATATCACTTAAAACGTAGCATAATTTTCATCAGTTCCCAAAGTATATTTTTTGTGGTGTAGAGACTAAAATGCTTTGTGAATCTACATCTACTCTAATATCTAACATTCACCCATTTGTTTAGCAAATTGGTAACATTAAACATGCTTCCATCTTTCTCAGTTCTAACTTAAAATTTTTATTAATCTTCAGGCTGATAAAACTTGACACATCAAGGTAGAAAAAATCATAAACCACTGATACCTAGGGGTTTCAATGATACTAACTGATACTAAGAGTATACAGAATTTGCTTTCTTTGTCCACTGTTATGCATTTCCTCACATTACAATGCATCATAAAGAAATTACATAGAGGAGCAATCTGTAATTACAAATCAGTGAGATACAAATGTTAATTCTGCAAAAGTAGAGAGAGAACACTGTTAATCCACACAATGCTGCTGGCAGATGATCTGCATGAAGTTGCTTGGTTTAAAATACAGTCTGGATGACCAGTTGTAGCGCAGAGCTGGGATTACTTTTGGCTGAGACCATGCCATGCTTTTGGCTGAGACAACAGCCTGCTGTTTGCTTTACCCAGTAGAGACTGAGGAGAGTGAAACACTACAGCAATAATACTGCTTCCTTATTTCTCAGCTTATAGGAAAAGCTATTATCATTAATTTTGCACTGTTTCACACAATTGCTATCGCAAGTATTTTTAATTCTCCCTCATAAACTCTCATTCCTCTGTAATTGATTAAGAACTTGCATTAGAAAGATAATCCAAAGGGAAAAAAAGACAGGAAATCAGTACTACTTTTATGATTTTTGTAAACTAGGATAATAATTGTACTTTCACATATATTACATGAATGTGTGCATGTGTATTTCCTTTTTATAATACATAAGAAAAATATAATTCCATACAATCAGGTATTATTATATATTTTTAATTGTCTTTGGGATTGAATTTATTCAAGAGTGCAATACATTTTTTTTTCTATCCCCTATTCCCTCTGAAAATTTTCCTAGATTGTGTTTGGAAACTTTATAGCTACTTTGAACACTTTAAAGTAAGTACTGTTCAAAATAAAAAGTGCTGCAAAATTTCCAGTGCAAAATTATGTACATAAATTCACTGAAATGAAGGCTGACTTGACAATTGACTTGACAAGAAAGCAAGGTTACTCCAGAATTACAGTTCAACATCGCCCTCTTCTGGCAAAACGCATGAACTAAAATGTCATGAATGGATAGATTTTGATTTGCAAAATTTTTGAAGTTTTTAAATCGTGAGTATCATTTTTATTAATGCAGACAAAAGTGATTTGTATAATTAATCTATAGAATATGGCAATGAAGAAAATTAGTTGTTTTGATTTTTTTTTGTATCAAGTGACATTCACCAAAATTAATCCTCCTGACATATTTTGTTCATGTATTTAAGAAAATCTATTTTTGAAATGTATTTTTCTTACCTCATTGACTTATACATTACCTAAGAATAACTGTTTTTCCTTCTGTATTTTAACCTTGTAAGCAGTTTTGAACAGTTTCTTAGGTTTTTATATGTTTTATTATATATTCCCAGTACTGACTGACTTTGGTTTTATACTATACATATTGTTATTCAGATATATATTGAAATTTTGGTAATTTAATATATTCAAAGTCATAATAACTCTAAGAGAGGAAGTAAGGGTCATCAGGAATCTGTTCCTGTTAATACCTTAATTTTTACTGATTTCAAAATTAATAATAATATGATTGCAAAAAAATGAAAGTAGATGACCCTTGGCATGGTGAGCAAGACTACACAATCTCAGCATTCAACAACTTTTTCATAGCTGCTAAATCTTTGACTGAGTTGCACTTTTACATTAACACCAGAAACAACTGCCATTAAGTCTGTAATTTTAAGCAATAATCTTATTCCAAGAAGCAAAAAAAAAAATCCATGCAGGATCATCTGCATGGAAACAGCTAATAGAGTTTAGAATATTTTCATATATTGGTTCCACTGAAATCACTGAAAATATTGCCATGTATTTCACTGCATCTGCTATTTCATTTGACATATGTATACATACATGTTTCTGTTTCTCTCTTCTGCATCTGAGTTTCAGTGATCTTATTCATGCTTATGATATTCTTACTACTATTTTTTCTCAAAAAGTACAGTAGTGAAATGGAGTTGCTTGGAAAACTCCGTCCATTTGCCGGGTAGTCATATTTTTAATTACATTCTTGTAGATCAAATCAACAAAATGGAAATGTTAAAAAACACCCACTAATAAATGAGCTTAGTGATGATAAAATTCCAGTTGATTATAATTTGAATGAGGTTTGTGTTTATTTTCTGTTTTTGTTTTTACTATAAGTGACAAAGATATGAAAGAAAAATATTTCTTCCTTCTTTTACACTAGCTATATGAGATGAAAAATAGATCAAATATTATGTCACTAATGAATTGCACCTGCAAAAGATCGCCATCCAGAGAGAGAAATGCTCACATACAAACAATAAAATTGTTTAAATAAACCTAAAAAAAAGGGTGGCAAGAAAAAAAAGAACCCTTGATGGTCATTTAGCTTATTAAAGAGTTAGATTATTGGCTAGGTGGGAGTTGCTCCAAGCAAAAGTGCACCACATATAGTTGAATTAGGATGAATGCATTTCAAAAGTAAGGAATCACTATCTGTCAATATCTAAAGAAACCATATGCACTTTTTTCCTTCATCTTTGTTTTTAAAATAGAACTTCTTTTTTCTCTAAGACAAAGGTTTTATTTTCAGATGCAGCTTTCTCTTTGCAGTGGAGCTTCTGTGTATTTTCTTCACTGAAACCTATCCAGTGTTATTTACAAGTCCTTGTACTGTAATAAATATTTCCAATGTCAAGGCAAAGGATCTACAAAGTAATCAATTGACTAGGCAGAGGATTCAAGACTTTTGTGAGAAAAAAAAAGCGTGAAAGAGAGATAGAGAAGTATAATTGGATTTCCCTTCAGATCCTGTAGTATCTAACAATAACATCTCTGAAGATGTAGTTTTGATGAAATTTCTTCATACTTTATTAAAAAAAATAAAAGTATTTAATTGGCTTTGATAGATGTACAAGTTCAGCTGAAGAAAACTGCATTTACATCTTTGTATTCTACTCCAATCTAAACTTTGATAAAGATATCCCATAAATTCTATGAATTCATATTATGCTTCCAACACAGGAATAATCAATGAAACATGATAAACTACTGGTTATTGAAAAGACCTCAAAAGCAGAGTGTGTTCTTTTGCACATGGGTAGCTATGAACCCATCTCTTGAGTGCTTTTCCTTCTACTTCAATCTTCTCAAAACTGCTCCTGAGGTTTTAAAAGCAGAAGTTTCAGAAAAGCTTCCTCAGTTTTCAGTTTTTGACAGCCTGCTAGCTCTTTTCCAATAAGAGATAATAGCAATAACAATAAAATGCATTGTACATTAATGTTAGTTTAAGAATTACTGCTTTGTTCTAGGTATCTCTTTCACCCACTGCTGTCAAGTAATCTAAACTCTGCCTAATTCAGCAAGAATATTCTTCTGAATATTCTGAATATTCTTCTGAATATCTTCTGAATATCTTCTGAATATTCTTCTGAATATCTTCTGAACTTTAAGCCATCAATAATCACCTTTTTTTTTTTTTTTTTTTTTTTTTTTTATTATTTTTTAATTTCACATTGCCATAGAATAGGAAGGAATCTGTGATTCTCTGGTCTTTATTCTCATTTGAAAAACTCAAAATGTTTTTTTTTTTTTTTTTTTTATCTACTCAGCCCTGTAGCAGATAGAGTGTTTTCCAACTATGCATACTTACTCTTCCAATTCTGAGAAAAGTATTCAGAATCATCAGCTATCTCAAATTATGATTGTACGATGTACAATCATACGACGTAGGTGTAACAGCTGACATGCTTGAGGACTGCATAATCTCTTTCCTTCTTATATTGTTATGACTTCATAAAAACTCAATAACTTTCGCCAGTGTATGAAAAAGAATCAGAAGCAAGCCTCTTTCAAAATGGCCAGGATCCTGAGATTTATTTCATCTCTGCTATAGAAGTCAATAGGACATAAATATTTGTTTTAGAGATATTTATCCCTCAAGATTCTATAGCATTCATGATATGTATTCACATATTTATCTACTGACTCCATTTAGGCAGTCATGGCCCCAAGGGCACATTGACCCTGGTCAGCTTTTCCCAGAACTCCTCCAACCCCCTTTCCTATGAGTCCCATTTCAGCTCAGTAGTGGGTATCCGGTCCTGACTTAAACTATATTGCAGGTGTACCTCTGCTCAGCCCTGTCCCCAGCTGTTCCTGACTTGCCGATGTACTCAGGTTGTCTTTGGACCTGAATTGTCACCTTGCATCTCCCTGAGGAGCTCTGGACTGTTTACAGGACATGTTGATGTCAGTAAACCTGCTCTGCTCACCCCACCCTGGCACTGTTAGGCTGTCCTCTGCTGATGAGGACATAGCCTGCCCTGAGGCTCAGAGAATTGTCCAGTCAAATCTTGATAACCTCCCAGGTGGAGACTGTACAGCTTCTCTGGGCAGCCTGTCCCAATGATTATCCTCATTCTGGGTTTATTTCCTTATATCCAGTTAAAACCTCACCTGCTTAAATGTATATATGTTCTATCTTGTCTTCCTAAAGTCATTGGTATCAGTCTTGCTCAGGAAAAGCTGAGATGACTCATCAGTGCCATGAGCTCTTCTTTGAGAAGTGCTAAATATGATAGTGAAGGTCCCTTTCTACTTAGACTTGGCTCTGCTTGTGGTATTTTTAAGTTTTCTTAACAGAAAACTAACTAACTCTCTACTAACTTGCTCTTTTGCCACCTGAGGTCTGAACATCTTCACCTGGTAGCTATTAGTTGCTTTTATACAACAGTTTTTCCTAGCCCAAAATAGATAACATTTGTTACTCAGTGACTGCATAGACTTATTTAATCTTTCTTGTCTAATATAAAGTATTTGCTAGACTACCTTAGAAATGGATTCTTTACAGTGATTGTGATGAAATTGACTGACTACCTTGTTACCCAAGTCCTTCCTCTTGCCCTTCTTAATGATAACATAGCATTTGCTTTTTTACCGGTCATCATGAACCTGCCCTATTCAACATATTTTTTATTAAATTTCACAGCAGTTTTTAAAACATATCAGCCCACTCTCTTAACCTCCTTGGATGAGCCCCACCCAACTTCATAGATTCCAATATTTCCAGCTCATAAGCTGTAGTTTAGAAAACAGGATTTTTGACAGTGCTAATAGAATCCATTGAACTAATAGTGCACAGTCTCAGAACTTGTTTGGTATACTTCTAAAGTTCATTCTTGTGCCCTTTCTTAGTTGTAATTCTTTCAGTCTTTCTTTAGTCTGTCTTTTTGTTTTGGTATATCAAAAAAAAAGTACTTCCTTAGTCAAGTGGGCCTTCTGCTGAAAAATCACAGACAACACTAAAAAATCATCAGTATATCTAATTCAAGGGTATGACTGCTAGCAAAGATCGCTAGCAGGCAATTTATTCAACAGGAACTATTGCCCAGCTAGAAAGTTCATTTCTTATTCTTAGTATATTTTTTTAAATATATATTTTCATATGTGACATTTCTCCCTATTTGTGAACCAGCTGTACCTGACAGATTTGGATGATTCACTTGGAACTGCACTCTAACAATTCATGACAACCGTGTGTAGCTGATCATTGGATAAAGATAAATATCACAAAATCACAGAATGTTTAAGGTTGGAAGCGACCCCTAGAGATCATCTAGTCCAACCCTCCTGCTCAAATAGAGGCACCTAGAGCATGTGGCACAGGCAGATTTTAAAGACCTCCAGAGAAGGAGACTCCACAACCTCCCTGGGCAGCCTGTTCCAGGGCTCTGTCACCGTCACAAGAAAGAAGTTCTTCCTCATTTGGAGATGGAACTTCCTGTATTTTAATTTGTACCCATTATCCCTTGTCCTGTCACTGGCCACCACCAAGAAGAGTTTGGCCCCATCCCCTTTACATTCTCCTCGCAAGTATTTGTACATGTTGGTAAGATCCCCTCTAAGTCTTCTCTTCTCCAGGCTAAAAAGGCCTATCTCGCTTAGTCTTTCCTCATAAAATGTTGGCTAATATGTTGCCTAAAAGATGTAGGCCTAACATGTTGGCTTCATTTTACACAAGCTGTAGAAAAGCTACTTAAATGTCCGCCTCTCCTTCAGGGCTGTTAAAAAGGAACAGAAATAAAGTTATTCTCTAGAAGTTGTGAATTCTGTTTATTTTCTGAAATTCACCCAAAGACCAAAGAATTTACAAGAATTCAGACTTATTCTTCCAGGAAAATGTCTCTTCTTCTAGGAAAACACAGGAAATAAACACCTGAAGAAACTAATGACATTGGTGTTTTAAAGTCCTTTTTGATTAAACCCTTTATTCTCTCTGTAAAATCAAAAATTATTTCAAAATGATTTCAGAATCTTCTCCTATCACTAGATCAGTTATACAAAAAAAGAAAAAAAAAAGTCCTAAATACAAAAATGTGGTAAGTAATGCAGTTGGTACAATAGTTCTTTGACACAGCAGGACTGAGAGAATCCCATGATCCTTTTTCAGAAGAAATAAAAATCTGACACATGAAAAATAAGATTTCCCCTCCCCCTCCACACACACCACTCCCTTCAGGATGAGGGGAGGACAAAGGGGTAGCTTGTGCTGTAATTATGTCAACATTTATAAATAAAAATATCCCAGGTTTTAATGTTTGACTAATGGAAAATTGTTCAGATTGTAACTGATCTAAAACATCTGGACAATCTAATATTTCTCTCCAAGTGTTAGGCTCCTCTGAATTATTTTTTTCTTTCTTTTAATATTGTCCTGTTATTTTTCACTGAGAGACAAAGAAGTCAAATATCTCTGCAGTCTCTCCACGTAGCAGCTTAGTAGAGGAAAAAAGAAAGGAATACATGTGTGATGAATAATAGAAAAAATCCTACAACTAGAAAGTCATATGATCACCACAAGAAAAAAAACATAACATTTTTGTTTGAGCTCTTCTGTTCTATTAAACCAATGTGAAAAAGTATACATATTTTGCTAGCTGTATAGAGAAATCTTTTCACTCTTCAATAATGATATCTTTTGAAATAAAATGAGCTGCACAGTGCTCCCACCCAAATAGAACTAATTATGATTTTGCATATTAGCTCTCTAAATGAATATACAAACATCATTCCATTTTACATAATATGAAGTGTCCTCGGCTATTCTCATTAAAGCTGATTACATGGATATAATACATGTATCCTGAATACTTAAAACTGAAAGTGTTCTAATGTAGCTGAAAACTGGAATAAACTGGAATGAAAAATATCTTGAATGCATGGGCACATTTTTTTTTGTTATTGTTGCAAGTCACTTGCTTCTTCTCACATAACTGTAGCATCCATCCCATGCAACGATCAGAAACAACTTCGTTTTTTTATTTTTAAAACATGGATGACAATTTGAGATGTCATCCTACATCCCAGAATATATATATATCTAACTACAAGACTATTTTAATATTCTCAGCAACAATTTCATGAAGATCTTTTTATTTCAAACATTGAAAACTCCTTTAAAAGGATCTGCTTTGAAAAGCTAGTGTCTCTCTTTCACCTTTTTTGCCTGTGAGAAATAAGGCAAAGATAGATTCAGATTTTCTGGGTCATGTTCTGTAGTGCTGTGTGTCATTTCCTATCAGAACACCTTGCTACAAAGTGGTTGGTAACTTGAATTCATTGACCTATGAGGAAAAAAAAAAAAAAAAAAAGTTTTTTGAACATCTGAACATCATTTTGGGTCAGTAGAGTTATTCATTAAACATGAGGCAGATGGTCATTTAGCTAGTGAAAACAGTTCTGCTACCTAATTTGGTACACCAACGTCAGACATATTAGAGGCGGACAACTTGTAAAAGGGCATGATTGTTGATGTCACTAAATAGAATATCAATCACAATGGTGATCAAAACCTCATCATTTGCAGTCACACACTGCAAAAGGAAATGAGAATATCAAAGGAGTTTGGTATTAGTATGCCACTTTCTTTTGATTTTTTAATGGTAAACATTATAATCTGAAGAATAACTTACCATGAAACTTTCTGTGATGTAGTGGAACAATTTTAGGTATTGGGTATTCCAATCTTAGGAAAAAGAGAAAACATGTATATATTTATTTAAACCTCCTTATTCACTCTTTTCTTTCAGAGGGCATGATTCATCCCTCCAGAGAAATTGGAATGGAGCAAAATAGAAGGACTGTTGTAGACTAATGAAAGTTTGGAGCAGAGGACAATGTTCAGTAAAGGACTAGATAGGAATGCTCTCCTGCCTCTCACCTGGAGATTAAAAGCTAAACCATGTGGCATATTCAAAGTCATTGAAAGGTGAGTTTCCAGCTAGTCAGGAGTATTCTGGTAATTTTATATGTGTCTTTCTGGAGCTTTCTTGGAGAAGAAAAACATATTTTTAATTTTGTAGAAATAAATGTAGATTACAGGTAATAATACAGATTACCAATGTAGGTAAAGAAATGAATGACTACTGCAATAAATCAACTGTTTGCATGAGTTATGTTGTCTTATACTTGACAGTTTCATTTAACAAGGAAATTAGACTGGGGTAATCATAATCTTTCTTTTTCCTACTGATTCTTTCCACATATGTGCCTGAATTTATGTAACTGCCTTCCTGTAGCACCTTCAGAGAAGGTAGGTGGATATTTTGAATACATTGGTAAGGTGCAAGCAGTTTTAACAGAGATATGCTAACATCAAAGACAATCAGATTCTACAAGTTTGATCAGAGTGATAAAAATGACAGAGAACAAAAAAGGCCATCTAACATATCTAAAAGGCATCATCATATATTTAGATATATAACATGCTGCAGATCAGGCAAGGAAGAGTGAAGATCTAAAAGCATGTAAGCAAATATATCAAAATGTCCCTGCATCCCTGCCTAGACCTTAGAGTGAGCAAGAGGAAACTATCTATATGAAAAATATACTGCACCTGGAGAAGGGTTTCAGATACTGTTAGCATGCCGTACCACCACCACCATGGCCACAACAGCAGTGACTTTCAGAGGAGCAGGGGACAGGAGAACATAACAGCTTTTAAATATTTTTCTATAATGATTATATATGCAAGAATATTAACTAGATTCTTAAGATTTCTATTGTACTAACAATAACAATTCTTGGGTTTACTTTTATGTAAGATGTTCTTCCTCTTTGCCCATAAACACAATTCTTGGTCTAACATGGGGATTGGTCTCATTGCTTGCATAGGCCATAAATAAAAACACTCTGTTTAATCCATTGTACTTTTTTAATAAGTACAAAAATTTGAAGCAGCACAAATCTTTTGGAAATAAATATCATCTGCCACTTTTTTCCCATCATATTAAATTTTTCCTTTCCTTGCAGAATTGTTTTCAGATTTTTTTTTCCACTGCTTTGTTCCTTTACCAATTGCAAGTGTCATCAATAATTTTGGAATTATTTTAAATTGTGGCTTTATCAATTATTTTAATATATTTAGACATATGTACTTAATTAATGATATTAAAATAGATATATGAATATAAATCTGTCTTTCGTTCTTTTTTTTTTTTTTTTTTAGTCTTAAGCTAGCTCAGAAGCTTTTTACCCATCCAAAATTACTAACTTGTCACAAAAAGCATACTTCTGGAAATAATCAGTTTTCACGTATTTAAAAATCTATCCACCTCTGCCCTCTAGTGGTCACATTTTCTTTCGCTTCTTAAGCAATAAAAATAAAAACACCTTCTGAGAAGTAAAACCTTTCCTGTTTTTATCTTACCTTATCTTAGACAGCTTATATAATTCAATCATCTATCCAAAGTGATTTTTTTCTGCACCATGTCTTTAATCCCTAGCTTAAAAACAAAACAAAACTTCAAAAACATCTAAATTGAGATAAAACCATCATTCATGTAACATTATACTATATGGTACGTTTAACTTATGTTACTGTGCAGTTTTGAAGATATTTCTTCCTGTCATGGATTCTCATTTTTGAAGATCTGTAATATATAAGATCAGACTCCAACTTGCTAGGAGCTCTAAGCTTGATATTCTTTTATTTTTTTCTTTTATTTTTCTTTATTTTTCTTTTATTCTTTTATTTTTCCAAGCCCTGGAAAAAAAAATGAACAAAAAAGACTAAAAGAATTGTATTATAAATTTATTATAACAAATATAATAATGATTTATTATAAGTTAAACCTGTGTACACACACACACACATATATATTTAAGGAAGACAACTCAAAGGTACTATCTAAAACACAGTACGATTCTTCTCTACCTGCAGTATCCTTTCAAATAAGTTCTTGCTTCTAGGTATGATGTCCAAGCTACTCAGTTAAGCACAACCATAGCTGTCCTTTTCTAGCAAAGCAAGGTTCAGGCTATTGCCTGTAAATAGTCCATCATATAGCACTCCCTGATGATGGGTAGACTATTTAACCTTCATGCAGCCCCTTTTTCCCAGCAGTTTAGTGCCTAGACAGAGATCACCAGCATGCCTGCAGCCACACCAGTCCCGGTCCCAGGGAGGTGCACTGAGCAATTTCACAATCTAACCTTGGAACACCATGTTTCAGAGTGCAAAATCTCTGATCTGGTTTTGGAGGTCATGCTGATTGAGACTACCCTGAATTGTGCCCCACAGTGTGTCACTACCAATGTTGCACCAGCCTTGGCTGTCCCATGGCATCTCAAACAGTACCTATAGACCCTGCAGTGCCTGAGAAGATAGCTGCCTATCCAGATAGGCCAGAAGCACCTATCTACTGTCCTTGGTGGCTGCCACTGAAAGCAATAACCATTCCCCACATGTGTTTGCATAGGAGTTATGCAAAAAGTGGTTGTAGTCATCTGTGAAAGGTGTTAGTGCGTGTATAATTTCATATCATATAATATATATTTATATAGATATACATAAACATATTTCCTAAAAAGAAAAATTTGTTCAACAAGTAAGAATTTTCCTGTATGATATACTCTTTCATATCGATTGTATGAACAAAACAGAAACAATTTAACATGCCAGAGAGAGAAAAACATCTAGAGGAAAAGATTGGAACAGAGAGGGGAGAGTGAGAGAGCATGTCTAAACTAAGCAGAAAAAGGTGTGCAGCTCAACACAGAAAAAAAAAAAAAAAAAAAAAAAAAAAAAAAAAAAAAAAAAAAAAAAAAAAAAAAAAAAAAAAAAAAAAAAAAAAAGGTCAAAGTGTCAAAAGTGTCAGAAGGAAAAAGAATTGCTAGGAAATAGAAAGGACACACACATTGTTGTCAGGATGAAATCAAGTTTAGAGCAAAAGACCAGCCTACAAGGACACAAGAGACAATGGGAGACTGGTTTTATCCTTTTTTGTTTGTTTGTTTATTCTTGTCTCCTCCTTCTGACTCAGAGTTTCCTCTGCTTTTTTTAAGTTGTTTTATTTTATAATATATATTTTTTTATCTTCCCTAAAACCTGCTTGGTCTTTTGAGGTTGCTTAGCAAAGCAAGAAAAGTTTTAGACAGATATCTTTTAACATCTTGGCCAAGTTACGTTACTACCATAACTCTTCTGGAACTTCACAGTTATTTCACTCTCAAGGGCAGAAGAAACGGGCAATGCATTCAAATATGCTCTTACAGAGTAAATTCTGTACTTTAGACATGCAAGTTAGCTCTTTCTTAACTGATGTCAGCAAAAAGCTTTCCGTAGGCAAAGATAAGTTATTCACCATCACTACAGATCTTTATTACATCCTAATTAAACTTTGTTCAAGGAAATTTTTAAGCTACACTCTACTTTCCAATCAGTTCCTGTCACTTCTCTACATTTTAAAAGACCTTCCCTGAGGGGATCCAAACAGTCTCATGTGGTGTCAGCATTCATTTTATCTGTAAACTTTAGCATCTGTTCAGCATTTTGACAGTAAGGCATTTTGATGGCCTGCACAGCTTTCCGTGATCTAAAAGCATAGGGTTTGTTTGTTTGTTTGTTGACAATTTCAGACAACCTTCAGACTGTTTTGCTCACATCTGACTGATTTTCATTCCAGGTACACAATTCCTAGGTTTGCAGCATTGTTCATATCTTTTTGGCTCATGCACACTTTGTTAAAACTATGTTTTCTCATTCTGGATGATAACAGTAGGCCAATTCTAACACTTCCACACCTTGTTCTGTCATTAATAATAATAATAACAACAACAACAATAAGAGGAGCAGCAGATGGCTACTACACCACTGCTAGACAAGGATCAATAGCAACCTACTACTGATTTAAGCAATTCAGAGTTTACCCATTTCTTCATCTTTTTATAGCTATTAGAGGAATACAGTAGAGCATTGGTTCTTATATGCACTACATACAGATCTCTCCACTTTAGATCTTCTATGCACATATCTCACCAGAAACTATGTCCCTCACTGTTCCTTAGCTGGTTAAATGAACCGAAGTCCCTCCCAGCAAGCTGAGGCAAGAGATATGAAAAGGTGTGTGAAGTATAAAGAAAATGCTATGTTCTGGTGCTGACTTAATATGTTTTTACTAAACACTTCAGTTCCTGAAAACAAAATCTCAGGACTTTCTGCATTTCACATCTTTCAACTGCAGAGAAATAGTGTCGATTAACCCATATTTAGCCATCTTGTGGCTAAATCCTTTGGCCAGTACATGACGGGGGAATGTAGGGAGGAATGGGCCAAGCTCTTCTCAGTGGTGGTCAGTAACATGACAAGGGATAATGGGTGCAAACTGCAACACAGGAAGTTCCATCTCCACATGAGGAGGAACTTCTTCACTGTGAAGCTGACGGAACCTGGAACAGAACAGGCTGCCCAGAGAGGTTGTGGAGTCTCTGGGGGTCTTCAAAACCCTCCTGGACGTCACCTTGTGCCACATGCTGTAGATGTCTCTGCTGGAGCATGGGCATGGACTAGATGATCTCCAGGGGGCCCTTCCAACCTCAACCGTTCTGTGATTTTGTGATTCTGTGATCTTGCCTATTAGCTTTTGCTCTTCTGTAAGACAACTGCTCAAACAGCTGTCCATAAACCTTCTTTATCTCCATCATGAATAGCATAAGCATTCTTGTTGATATCATATCTCTTCTCTTTCTTCTGTATTGATTGGTGTTTTGGTTCTGTTTGTTTCTGTTCTGATTTTGTGGGTTTTTTTTTTTATTATTATTTTTAGTAGATTTAATATCTGAAGCAGGTACTGTCTAACTCATTGGTAGGTATCAAATAGGACTTTACAAGCTACCTCTGCATTACTAGAGGATTCTCCTTGCTGAAATAATCTCTGCATTTTTTCATGTATTGTAGATTGTCTTGCTTCTGCACTTCCTCCAGGTGGCTGAACTGACTGCTGTACATTTTACATGGTTTTGGCCTTCCCTCAGCCCTACATCGGACATCTGTAGCATATACTACTAGTAGTATATGTATAGTAGTGTGTACTGGGCTGGGAAAGTGGGGCTACTGCAAATAATGCAAAGAGTGTGGAAGCTATGTCCTAAGAAGTACTACTTAAATAGGGTAAGTCCAAGAAAGGTATATGTTAGTGCCTGATATGAGGGACTGTTTAAAGAACAAAATAGGTAAAACAAAATTCTTCTAGAATGAAGAGAACCAACTCTGATGGCTTTCTAAATTTACTGCAGAAAACAGCCTGTGAGGAATTAAAATATGTTGTGAGTATATTTTGCAACCCACAACCCTAGGAAATTAATTGTAGCTACACCAAAACAATCCTTAAAATATTCCTGTGTATCAGTCACTTCAATGTCATAGTGACACAGTATGTGAATACAGACAACAGTATGTGACTGTCTTCTCCTGCTGTAAATAGAGGATGTGACAGATGCCATAATACAGAAAGGTAATAGTAAAAGGAAGAGGCAATCTGGGCAGCAGCTATGTACATGATTAGCTGTTTGGATGATCTGAAGAATACAAATTTTAGCATATCTTAATTCATTAATTTGTACTGCTCAACTAGTGAAACGCCATTGAGCAAATTGTGTTTATTTGTTTTGGCTTTTCCTTTAAAGAGGCTGCCAAATATAATTCTCCTCTGTTGTCAGAAGATCTAAGTTCTAAATAATTTGATCTTAACCCCACCAGATGGCATTGTTGAGAGGCTTAATTAAATTCTGACAGCATAACATCTTGTTAAGGTATGGTGACAATTAAAAAGGGAGTGAAGGAGAATGAGAAAGATGAAACTCATTAATATTCCTGTAAATTAGTAAAGCCAATCAATAAACAATCTTATAACAGTATAAAAGTTAGACACTCCAAAGAACGTTTTGTAGTTTAAAGTCCATTTTTAGTTTCTTAATGATTGTTTACTTTGAAATGCGTTCTTCCAATGCCTGTCCTGCATTCTGAAAGAAAAAGAAAAAGAAAAAGAAAAAGAAAAAGAAAAAGAAAAAGAAAAAGAAAAAGAAAAAGAAAAAGAAAAAGAAAAAGAAAAAGAAAAAGA
>VZSG01000897.1:0-60827 GCA_013398315.1 Nothoprocta pentlandii
AATTAGTTCTAAGATAATTTCCTGTGGACTTAGGGCACTTACAAAAGTCTCTCTGGTTTTCTAAAATTCTAATGTTAAGTATTCTTATTTATGAAAAGATATAAGGGTTGAAAAAGAGACTCTTTTTCAAAGAGTCAGAAGACTCTGGCAGATACATTTTTGTCCTAGACAAAGAATGAATCAGTGTTCCAGTAGGTCTGGGCCACCTTTTGCAATTTCCAACTTGCCTTCCCTCAGATCAATGGTACTTCTAATTATCTATTTAATTCAGTGAAGTCAAGTAACAATGGCAGGATAACTGAATTAAGTTAATTTGCATGTGTAAAGGAGGAAACTATGGACTTTTTTTGCATTAAGATTTTCTAGTGCCTTTGTGCTTTTAGCAAGTATGCATATGTGCCCAATATGTGAAGACTTTATTAAAATGGTATGTCTGTAGAAAAACTCATTGTTTGAAAGTGATTATTTCTTTGTAGCTATGTCTATTAAAAATGTGGTTATGTCTGTATCTACAGGTCAAATGAAATGCAGTGTAGCATAAAGAATATTTTTGAACTGAAAAATCTTGAGAAAAAACAATATTACTTGCAAAGTGTTCCTTTAATAACAGAACATGAATAACAATTAATTTGAAAAGTTTACTTTGAATTTGCTTGCATTGGATTAAAAATCCATTTCCTCTTAGTCTTTTTTGAATATAAAACTTAGCTTAATTTAAGAATAGGAAAGAATTATAACAACATTAACACTCTGAGTCCTAAAGTACCCTTGAGAAATATATACCTGTTTAAGCAGTCAGAATTAAAATTGTGCGAAAAGTTAAAATATCCTTTTTTTTTAAATAATTCCCACCCCTCTTAGAAATGCAAATGCAAAAATTTTATCACCAGAGATCCATTTCAGGAGCAAATTATTGACTATCATTAATGTTTCTGTTGGAACTGGCAAAAAAGTTTCAGGAATACCCTGAAAATCCTTTTCGAATGATACTCTGGGAAGAATATGATCTACTTCAGTAGTGGGTATCTAATGCTAGTAATTGAAGCAAAACCATCGTGTGATTTTAAGGTCATGAGGTTATGAGGGGGACCAAAACTCACTGTTCTTGGCAATTATTTGTAACACACAGAACTCAGATGAATAGTATTATTTGTTATGTATTTATTTACTTACATTTTAAACTTCAGACATCTGCCTTCGAAACAACAAAGATAATGAGATATATCTGTATTTTTTCTACTAATATTTGCCTTCTAAATGTTTGTCTTAACATTTAGACTTGAATTTTAGAGATAGATTTATTTTATTTTATTTTATTTTATTTTATTTAACACAAATCTAATGCTTCCCAATGCTATTCCGGTATCTTCCATCATAATTCTGTTGTTTGTAGTGGAATAACCTGTTTGAAAATCAATTTTAACAGAGAACAAAATGGTCTCACTTGTTTGGCAACAGAACCTTTCATATTATGTCTCATCATGTAGAATATCTCCTATCTAAGATATGTTTAATTCTCTCTATTATCCTTTTAATTCACTGTGATTTAGAAAGTGCATAAGCACAAAATCTAGAAACACTGAGTCTTTCAGACAGGAACACTTTTTCTCACCTTATGATTCCCAATAAAATGGGGAAAAAATCACTTTGCAAAAACTCGGCAAATCCGCTACCAACAGGAATTCCTTTACACCATTTCATCTGCTAGTATCATCAGTCATCTCTGATACTCTTTCCAAATGTTACCAGAAGGTCATCAAGGTCACTGTCCAAGTCTAGGTTCTTGTTTTACATTGACAATATCAGATGTTCAGAATTAGTTAATTACATGAAAATGGTATTTATGTTAATTTTACATGCATGCATACACAGATAGATAATAGCTAGGCAGCCGGTTTGCTGGTATGCATCACTGCTTATCGTACTGATTATAATCATCTCATTGCTACCTTATTCTTCCTCCATCTGTTTGGTGCATCCATCTGTTGTCTATCGTCTTATATAATGAGATCTCAAATTCTTTGCAAATTTTTCTTGTTTTTTGTTTGCATGCAATAAGGAAGAGCGAGTTGATGATGTTCAAGGTGCTATTGTGCTTTTGATTATGGTAATAAGAATGATCTGAATAATATACATATATATATATTTTAAGTCCATAGACAGTTACTAACTTCTAAGGGTGACAATGTGACTAGTGGCAAACTATTTTTAAGAAAGTTAATTTTTAAAAAGTTGCATTCTCAAAATAATTTCCTTGTCTTCTTATTTCCATGCTATGCACTTTCCAGGTAAAATTAATTTCTAGGTTAAAAATAAAATAGTAAATTTTGGCATGCGCATATGTAGAACTTCTGAATGTTGTTTGACTTCAACTCAGATGCTACAAAGTGAATATTTGCTATTTTTCTGTAATGACAGACAAGAGAGAGGAAAAGGAAGAACATTTATGCTGGTTCTACTCGATTTCCACATTTGGGGTCCTGTTTTATTTTGTTTTGTTTAATTTATTTAAGAAATCTATAATGGAAAACTGGGGTTTGATTTAAGGGCATCTTGGGGCAAAAATGTATCTGAGTTCATTGTAATTTTTTTTTTTTTAGTTTAAATGTTCACTTTTTTTTCTAAGATTTTTAACTGAAAATGTGATAGTTGTTGCAGGAAAGAGAAATGCAGATGGATTGTACTACAACTGTCTAACACTCCCAAATTCCCTGCTTTTCCCTGCTTCAAGCTCAGAAGACAGTGAGAATGAAGCTCAGATAGAATCACGTATTTCTCCAAATACACCCTTAAAACACTAAGAAGGTAGGTAGATTGAAAATCCCATGCAGCTCCTTGCATTGGCTTGGATGAAATTCTTGTTCAACTGTCAGCCCCAAACTGACATACAAGTTATTTTCCCTTTACCATTTCTGGCCCTGCTCCAAGTGCTATATAGGCATTGAACACTAACAGTACGTAAATGTCAGCAAGACTGTGTCTTAATTATTATTAGAGCATCCAGCAAATTTAAACCTTGTATGTTATCAAGTAACAAGTGAAGATAACTTTTAAATATCATTATGATCAACCAGTTACAGACTTAGCAAACTTTCAGTTTTATTTTAAGAGTAATTATTCACTGGAAAAGGCCATTCTTCTCATGTTAAAGTAGCTGCCTACTGCTGATACTAACAAATTTTATAAGGAAATTGAAAATCCTGAATAATTACTTAATAAGAACTTATTAACTGATATTCACATCACATTCATTATCCCATGAACTAAAAAGTGGGGGTTGACTTCTTGCCTCTTGTTATTTATTTGAGATTTGTTACCCAAATTAAAAAATATGAAACAAACAAAAAAAGACATGAACCAACCAAAGTAAAAATTACAGATGTTATACTAGATTCCTCATTTATCAGAATTTTTTTTTTTCTTGAAAGGCTGGATAGATAGATTTATAAAGAAATAGGTAGACAGATATGGAATTTCCAGAATGGCTTTTTTTTTTTTTTTTTTTTTTTTTTTTTTTTTTTTTTTCCGTTACATAGATCTGAACCAGTATGTAATGTAGTGATTGCTGAAAAAGCCCACTATGTTAAATGGTATTGTCTCGGAAAAGAAAACATGAGTAATTGTGCAATTTGACACTCCACTGATACAGGACCAATACTAACAAATGGATTCTCATCAGAGAATGGACTTTGACATTGATTTCCCATGTAGCTTTCGCACTGATCTGACTTCTATTGTTAAGCCAACAACAACTGGTCCAACATGCATTTGGGCAACCTCTGGAGTCCGAATGGAGAGTGCATGTGCAAGGTGTGTATATGTGATATTGTTCCTGGGAAGCACTGATGGGGGCAAAGGCATTATTTTTATCTGCCAGATCAGGAAAACTTTATGATTTTACTCTCTGAATAAAACTGTTTCCAGTATAATTTCAGTGTTGATCAAACAGAAGTTGATCTGTAGTTCCCAAACCAGAAAGCTCTCTGCCTCAAAGTGCCTGCACGTGCACTGAGGGATCAGCTAAGATGTGTTCCTTTGCATCAATAGTGCTCCTTATGCTAAACATTAGCCTGCTTTAAACTAAGGAGCAACTATGACACAGGAAAATGTGACAGAATTACAGAATTAGAGTAACATGAAGGAGTGAATTTTCTGGGTGCTGCAGGTAGCCTCAAGTGGGTGCTATAGGTGGAACGTTTTACTCTTCTCAACTCTTGCTTTTTTTTTTTAACCATATTTTCTTATGCTGAAAAAATAATACTTACATGAATATATTTATTTTTGTTTGTTTTATAAATGAAGCTTGAGTATATGGTGTATTTTAATCCTTATATCCTGCCTTTGACCTGCCAGAGAGGCTACAAAAGTAATAACATATTCATTAGTTAATGGGATATATAATTAAAATATGTGCCTGTCTGTGGGAAGAGGTACACTGTCTTGGCCTCCATTTCCTTTATAGTTTCTCTCCATTTCATGTAGGAAAGACAGAGAAAATAAAAAAAAAATAAATAAAACAGATATAACTACACGCTGTACCTAGGCAAATATATCAATCCGATCAATATGTGATTCTCCTGCAAGCACTTATGACTCCTGGAGGAAGATCTCACTGCATTCCTGAGAGTAAATGCATGCATAGTTTCTGCAATTGTCTGTATATCCACAGGCATCTCAAATGGACATTTGCTGCTAATCCTAAAATGGGACCTGTCCTATGACCAGAGGTATGTTACTAGATTGTATAAACATACAGTAAATTATGGTCTTGAAATTTGAGCATTTGTTGACTCATTAAGACATAGCTGCATTAAAGAACCCAAGTTTACTTTCAAATACATAATATCACTTCACCAGAATGAAGAAAGTGTACACAAAAGCTAAATTTGCATTTCAAATCTGGACATCATGGAACAAAACTTTATATATGTGTTGAATGATATGACTAGGTTGATGGGTAAAGCATTAAAAATGAGCACAAGTTGTGTAACATTTAACAGGGTATCAAAACAAGAGAGCAGAAACTGGAAATAAAAATTGCTGCACCTAAATACAGGCAAGTAGTTACAGAAACGTACAATCAGTACCAGTACAATCCCTTAGCTGTATATATAATTTCTTTTTGTTTTTATTGCTGTATCTAAAGTGTGATTAGGAATGAAGAGAGAACACTGTTGCAATTTATCATTACAATGACCAACATGGATGATAAACAAGAACCTAATTTACACTGAAAAGGAACATTTTTGATTTGCAAATTCATAATCATTACTTTATACTTATGAATATTGTGCTTACATTTTGCAAAAAAAAAGAAGCATGCATAATTCATGGAAAGGGGAGAACAATATGAAACAAAAAGTTGGATAAATTCTGGAGAATTCTGGAGAAATGGAGAGTTATAAAATCACTATTTTTTCTTGTGTGGGTTTTTTCAATGATTAAGAGCAAAGTTTTGATGTAAAAAAATGTAGGGTTAATAATATGGAAAGTTTTGAATTTCACTGACATTTTGATGTGCATTTTGACATGACCTTTTTAAGGTAGAGCTATATGCTAAGGAGTTTTATAGACAAGACGAACTAGAGAAATGTGCAGTCCTAAAGCACAAGTATAAACAAGGGTGCAAATGAGAGAAAGATATTTAAATCTGAATAGCCAGTTAATGATTCAATTAGTTTTTCATTTTGTGGATCTATGGTAATCCTTCTTTACTAGCACTCCGTGTTGAAACCTGCTGAAAGAAAGAAGGCCCAGGATCTTAAGAAAAATAAAGAAAAAAGTATAGCCTTTTGTAAACCTTTTCTGCCTCCCGACAAAATGATGCTTACTAACAATATTGGTGATGCAAGGCAGATATTTTATTGAGTCTAAGTTTCTGAACAGGCTTTGTCTGAATAAAAACTCTTAATCTGAAGTGATTGCTTTTCTTATTCAGTCTGATTTAAGTAGAAGGCTGGATTTAGGACTGCTGAGAACAAGCAAGTTGTATTTAGTCTGACATACCTCTTTTGCCTTTTCCTTCTCTCATTGCACCACATGTTTCAGCTTCCTTTTCTCCCTTCCTTTTACTTTAATCCCACCTGGAAAATTTCTTAATAGATGTTCGATACCTCCTCCGTAGGGCCGCGATATGGAAATAGAGCTTCCAAGAATATATATAAATAAATGAAAAGATGTGTGTATATACACATGTGTATATAGGGGCATACATATGATCACTCTGAAATGATGGGATTGAGTTTTGTAGTTCTAAAAGATGTCTGTGCAGATATATGACTGTTTGTTATGATTAATGCTAGTGTGTAAAAGGTACTGACTAAAATACACATCAGTGACTGACATAGGCACCGAGGCAGCATAGCACTCCCCGTCCTTGTGTTGTGCTGAAATTAAGTAATGGTTACATGGTGTCAAATGACTGTTAAGTAATGTCTTACATTAATGGATTACTTAATCCTGAGAAGTTATCCGATTACTTTACGGGCCAACAAATAATGCTATTTACTTAACTACTTTTCTTGGCAATCCTGACAGTCCTGGCCAGAGCATGAATGATTATTAATGATATCCTGGTAATCATAGTATTCAGTATGGCCTCAGTCTCACTACATAATTTGAATGCCTCATGCAAACAGTGTTAGACACTTGTGATCTATTGCTTCTATGAGAAAGTAATCATGGGCTGACAATTGATTACCATTTTTGGATCCAGTAATTTATCTTAAGTATTTTCAAGAAGATACAAGGTGATACCTATGTGTAAACCTCCAGCAAGGGTACAGTGTATTAGCATAAGAGTCTTGTAGGTTGTTGAGTCAGTTCCTCAAACTACATGGAATTAAACTGTTCTTAGAGTAAAATTAGAAGATCTGAATTAGCGTTTGCATCACCTTAGTTTCATCACCTAATGAACTTCAATACTATATAATATATCATTTCTTGTGACACAGGCAAGTTAGCTGCCTTGTGGAATTAATTCTTCGTCCCCCACTTCAGTTTTGACTCAGGCCAAAATCTGACTCTTCTTGAGCCTGTAGGGTCACATCAGCTGTATAAAGTGCCTGTTAGTTACCAGGTCATAATGACAATATTTTGGATACATTTTTGACTTACTGAGTGAATTTCCTATTATGTATAGAAAGGACTTGGAAAGGAACTGGAATAAGAAAGAATCTTGTAAAATAATTAAGACCAAACTAACACTGGGAAAAAGCTTTATGCAATCCCATATTTATCACTTAAAATATGTAATAAAAGATGTGCATGGGTTTTCTACATCAACTTGGATTTCATATTTAAAGAATTCTGACTGTCGGTCATAATTATGTTTCAAAATACCCTTCCTGTCAGGATGCTTTTTGTGTTTTTAATATAGTGTATCAAAAATTCTTAATTCTTAAATAAAGAATTACATGATTGATATAATTCTGAATGCTGATGGGTGTATTCTTTGAAGAAGCACTTCGTTTTAAAACAATAAAAATAAATCATCAGTTTCTGAAGTGGGATACTTTCTTTTCTTAGTAGATTAAATTATCATTTTTAAACTGAAGGAGACATTATTTAGTCTGGCAATGTAATAAATGAAATTTATTTCATTATTGAAACATTACTAACTTTTCAAAGTAAGATTGATCATACTTTTCATTTATTCTGATTCATTATAACTATTTTTTGTGAATGTAGTAACTTTTCTTGAACATCTCTGATGTGAAAATGTTGCAAGGCCTTCACTTGATCCTGAAGAGGGAGGTGAATACATACTTCAAATTTCCCAGTGAAGGCAGAGACTTGAAGAGCAAGAACTCCATTCCTCTCCTTCTTGCTTAACTTGTGTATGTATCATTGCAAGTATAGTACAGGTAATCATACATACATATGCATTCATTTATTCATGTATACGTCTGAAAATTGTTTTCATATGCCTGCTCAAAAGGAGAAGCACCTATCCCTACATTAAAGAAGATCACTCAACAAAACACATGCATGTGAGTAAAAGAGTGAAAAAAAGAGTAAAAGATTTAGACCACTTGCCAAATACAGGGATCTGACTTTGGAAAACCACTAGAAATCTGTCACACAAATAACCTTTTTCACACTCTAATTTCTGAACAAAGTTTCTTAGTAATTTTTGAATAATCTTAGTGCCCTGAATCTTCAAAAATTATAGTAATATTATTCATGCACATGGACACATTTACTTCAGAAGTGAAACAGAAAAAGAATTACCTCATCAGTAACATTTTAGAGTGTAAAACCTATTCTATTCTGTGTTGATAACAAATTCAGTCAATTGCTTATCACACTTGTGTGTCATTATTCAATATAACAACAGATACAACAAGAGCAAAAAGGAAATGAACAACTACTCATTTCAGAAATCTATCTGCAGCAATGTTTCAGCTTTAATTGAAACACCCATGTGAGATCACAAGAATCCAAGTACTTATTTCCATTATGCTTTTTCTTATTTTTGCATTTGTTTGATATTTTTCACAGCAATGTTTTACATGCAAATTGCAGATTTAGAATGCTAGGGAATAAAACTAAATGCTTCTGACCCATTTTTAAATGCCTCTTGGTTCAGTGCAGCACAGATAATTTAGATTCAAGCTGTTTGACATGCACACAATTAGATATGATTTAGGTCAGTCACCCCACTATAGACTGACTAATATTTTCACTTTAAATCAAAGCAAAATTCTTTTGGCGCTAACGCTTTCAGAATGTGTAGAATATAACCCTTATGCTTATGAGGCATAAAGATCTGGGATGTACCATTTCTTTTAGCACTTGTCAGAATTCAGTATTTACTGCAGAAATGCTTATATGATTAAGAGTTTTTTTTTTTTTTTTTTTTTTTTTTTTTTTTTTTTTTTTTTTTTTTTTTTTTTTTTTTTTTTTTTTTTTTTTCCCCTTCCTTATGATCTTCTGGTTATATCCTCAGAATCCGTGTCGTTACTAAACTGGATTAAGGTCCTTGAGATTAAAAACAAAGAGCCTTGAAAATGTAAAGGTAACCAGAAAAGGTATTTTCTTTTTAGATGATGAAGCTTAAGCATGCAGAAAAGCAGGACAAATAGAATGTGATAACGGCTGAAGACTTGTATTATTATATACGAGTGTAAAGGATTCCCAGAGTACCAATAAAGGAAGTAAGTCTTCAAACTAGTGTCTTGGGCCATTTTTGTACGGTTGCTGGATTTTTGTCTTTTCCACTTCCACAGAGATAGTGAATAGAATTCATAAGATTCCGTGGAACAGGTAATTCAAATTATTCATTGATGTAAGTGGAGACCAGGGCATCAAGAAGTTTTTAACCTACTGGGCAGACAGTCCTTGGTCTAACCAAGAAAACAACTCATAACTGTGGTCCAGGCACATTATGAGTGAAGGCAAGAGTGCTGATTGTCTTAGCATACTGTAAATAAATAAATAAATAAATAAGCCCATTTATAATAGCTGAATGTACACAGTATCTGAATACTTCACAGCTAGTAACCTATAGACCCTTGAAACTCCTAAAGTTTGTAATGTAGAATTATTTAGGATTATATAGCATTCAGTCAATGGATTTCTTAATCAAAACCCTTAATACATTTTCCTGAAATTTTGAGCTTCAAATAAAATTTTAAAAGATTATCATAAATATTACCATTTACTTGTTGTGGCCAGAGAGATAACTGGTGAGGAACAATATTGGATATGAAAGAATGTAATGTTTGAAACTCTGTGTAATAGTAGGAAACCTAGAGGTAGTCATTAAGATGACAAACATTGTATAAAAAGTAAAAATAACAAAACCTTGCCCTGTGCAATAAAATGGTTTGCATGGGGATAGAGAAGTGAGGAGAACTGACGTTCTCAAATATAACAATATATTGTTATATATTGTTCTCAAATATAACAATATAAGTTTAGGTTTATAGGTTCAGTTTTATTAGTGTGAGAGAATTGCTTGAGAAAGGGTAAATTAGGAAAAAATCAAGGCCTAACAGAAGTTATGGCATTACAGAAGTTTGCCTGAGGTGAGAGACAGTTACCACTTCCAAGATGGTTGGTAGGCACAGAATCTGCTTCTCCGCTATTCCCTCAGCAGCACAATCTGCCCTCCTATCACACACTAATGAGAGTAAATGAAGAGTGGAGCAGAACAGAGACACCATGGCCAAACTGTTGAATTCCCTGGAGAGGTGGTAACCTGATGGTGCTGTGCAGTTGATGAGTGAATGGAGGGTGGGGTGAAGTGAAGACACCACGGCCAAACTCTGTTCTACTGCCTGCAGAGGTGGCAATCTGCTCTTGCTATGCAGCTGATAAGTCACACAGTATGATAGGATGTCTGGTGCTGCGCCAACAGTGGTAGCAGATCAATTCTTTCCAACGGACTTTGCTCAAACTTCTCCTCATTCTAATCTCACTATAATAGCAATACAGAACCCCATCCCAAAAGTTACCCGCTTCCAAGGAATGACCACTGCTCTCTGAGCATGCTCTCTAGATTTTCAATTAACTTCGGAGACTTTTTAAACCAATCAATAATGAAAGTATGTATGACAAGAGACACTCAAGCTTCACCTAAATGTAAAAGAAATATATTAAAGGTGAACTAAGGAGGGTAGTAGTAGGAAGGAGGAACAAAGGAAAGATAAATGAAGGAAGGAGAAAGAAGGAAGAACGAAAGAAGGAAGAAAGAGGGAAGAGGAGAGAGGGAAGGCTTCATCGTAACTTCTGGATCAGTATATAGGCTGAACCTCTTTCCTCCCCTCTGGTCAGGATGCTCCCTGAGGAGACTCCTCAAGGTTAAGAGCCCTCTCCCATTTTCTGGGGTAAGTGATTGCACATTTGTGCACTAGGAACTAGCTAAGGACCCCACACTGTAGTAGAGGATTTCCTGTACTGACATCTGAAACCTATTCTCTACAAGTTGCATTTGAATAAATCATGCAATTTGTGAACTCGATTACTTACTTTGAAGGCAATCAGACCTACAGTCAACAGGCTGTTTGTGAACTTGATACTGCCAGAGTCGGGCCTATGGTTACCACAATGCTTGGTATCCCTATTAAGACATGAGTCCCACCACCCCAGGATCAGCTGGAATGGAAAAGGATTCATCTCTTACCAAATTTGCTCCCACCACACACATCAGACTGCAATAATTAGTAAACAAAATAGTGCCAAAATCCATTGTTGCAGCCATGAAATCCACCAGCCTGACCATTTTTACATTTTTAGACTAGAAAATAGATTGTATTTATGCAAAACTGCTTGTTGGGAATTGACCTTAGTCCCAATTTTTGAATCACGCCTGGAAATAGATTCAGAGAGATGTTTTTATAGGGACAAAAACATGTGAGGGATAACTTCAGAAACTTAGCAAGGTAGATGAGAGATCATAGTATGATTCAAGTACCTGGGGATGTTTCTCGGTATAATTTAATTTACTAACAAGGTCTAACCTTTTTTGGTCATGAAAGTGTGAATAAGACTGAAAAGACTAAAGAACAAAAAATTATTTCAGGGTGACAAAACCCAAAAGTTAAAGTCATATTTTATTTCAAGGTAAATTATTTCTTTCTATTCTGATGGATAAATGTTTCAGATGATACTCTGAAAAAGTAAGTTTGTGAATAGATTAGGCAAGTTTCTTCAAAATGAAATGAAATGAAAATCTTATTCAACTTCAGCCTGCACTTATAATAAACAGATATCTGATATTTGATCAAAAAAAAAAAAAAGAAAAAAAGAAAGAAAAAAAAACAACATCAACAAAAAACAAACCAAATCCATAAGAAGCAATATTCTAGTTAAACCAGCTTCAGGAAGTTTAAGGCCGTGGCTGAGATTCATAGCATGGTTTGGTTCATTCTTTGTGCTTAACAATTAAAGGAGTTTGAGTAAAGGAAATTAAGTGCAATTATCAAAACTAAATACGTTCTGTAGCATTTTGTTTTAGGGCCTAAGAGTGATGACCTGAAAACTCCTGTACTTTTAGGAACTGCTTCAGAAATATAGCTGAGTGCAAAAACAAACCTTGACAGAAAGAAGGAAATACCACAAAATAATTCCATGATTATTTAAATTCAAATACGTAATTTTGAATTGTCTTGATTTACTAATACTTCATAACAGTCCTTATTTAATAAGGTCTCTTGGATGAGAGAGATTTAAGCTGCTGAGAATACTTTTATATGTCCATTCTTGAAGTTCTTTCATAGAATGTGCTGCTCTTGTGTTGATTGTTTTCAGAGTTATTAAATGAAAGCTCAGTATATATGTTTTATTTTTAATATTAGAATATTGGTATGGGATGGAATATCTAGGGAACTGCATCTCTTAATAGAAAAAGAAAGGGAAAAAAAGCCAGTCAAATGATGATATATTTCATCCATGTAGGATACTCTTTCTTTTACCAAAATGTTTCATTGATAAAGAGGAATATTATTTTCTCCTTAAGTCTTATTTCCCAAGGAAGACATCTCCTCACTTCCCCTCTACTCACAAGAAGTGAGTAGAAATTAATTTACTGCAAGACTTTCCTCATCTAAAACAATTACTGTGCTTCATATGGTGAAAATTCTCCTCCTGCTTCTTTGCATACAATAGAAGTGAATTTTTATTTTCACAGATACACTATATTTTTCCCCTAAGCAATGTCATCAAAATTAATGGAATACCTAAAGGTCTGAAATAAAAATAACTGAAATAATTCTACCTACATATTTTAGTGGACAGTGGTTCACTTTATGTACCTGCACCAACACTGTCGTAACCTGTATCATAGTAAACTAATGTGAGCATGAAAATTTTTAGTCTAATTAATATATAATTTCCATTATCAACATTAGTATTTGGCAAAAATTTTCATCAATGGCCTAAGGCTTAGGTCTTGGGAAGAACTGATATGGTCTGCCTAGTTTTTAGCGTATGAATATATTAAAATGCTGTTTTAAAATGAATATATTTCCTATGTTCCGATAGATTTGTAATATAAGTTTGCATAATAATTGAATCTGTTAAAATGTTAATAACATTTCAACACAAATGCATTCCAAGTATAAATTAAATTTTCTATCTGCTATATAAAATGTTTATGGTAGTCAGTCCTTTGAAACAAGTCGTTACTTTATATCTCATTTTTATAAATGCTTAAATCTGATATTCCTTTTTTTACATATAGTTATGAAGGGATAAATATTTTAACACATTTAATAACCTCTGTGAATTCTTTTTTCCTTAAATAATGCACTCTGCATATAATATTCCAAACAGCAGTGGATAAAGTACAGGATATATGGCTAGGGTAATGATGGAATGACCTCCTAGATTTTCAAATCTAAAACTGACTTGCAGGGAAAGACTTTTTGATCAACGTGTGCCTTTCAGTTCACATTTTTTTCCAGTGTTTTGTGGGTTATATCTCTTCGCTTAATTTCACAGCACAGAGACAAAAAAAAAAAAAAACCAAAGGGATAAAAGTAGGAATATGTGTCTTCCCTTTCTTTTGTTTTAAAACCTTACAGAGCAGAGCACAGAATCCCTTGGATACAAACTTCATTGGCAGCACACAAAAAGCTATTTATATCTGCTCTAAATTTGCCCCTGAGAGGCATGCATGTCTACCTCACACAGTGGAGTGTTGAGCAAGAAGCTTTGTGCTGCCTTTGAGCAAAATGCTGCACCCTCCTGGTGTGGAGCTTGCCAGCGGGTGCTGTGTCATCAGGACATTGCTCCGTGCAGACATGCCCTGTGTTTGCTGTGTATCAGTTCATGCATCTCTGTGCAAACACAACCACCCACCTACACTTATTTTCAGAACAAAAGGTATCAAGCTGATGGTAAACCTGAACCAAAAACACAAGTTCACTTACCCTATCAGTCTGGGAAGTGGTGGTGGTGGGTTTTTCCTCTTTTCCTGCTGTAAGTTGAAAACTAGGGGAAAACAAAGATTTTTAAAAAAAGCAATTTAGTAAAGAAGAGTTGGAGTATGAGTTTATAAATGCTCCTGGACCCATTGCTAGACCTGTAGATGATAGATGACAAAAATAAGAGAGCAATGCACAGAAACAAATCCTGTGTCCAATCCACTGTTAACAGAAATTATATAAATATTCTCTTTCGTAGCCAATCAAGATGAATTTTAAAGGAGTTTAGAGTTAGAGTAAGACATCATGTAATGGTAAAAGTAAAATACAAAGCTGAATTTACATGTACCTATATAGGCTTATATGAGTATGAGTTATGTCTGAACTCTCAGCAGAAGTTTTGTCACTACAATGTCTTTGAGAGCAGTTGAGATGGAGTTTGTCCAATTGCCCACATGTGGGCATCTAGTGTCATTTAAGATGCCGTCAGTTATATTTCCAGGACGTCTTTATTCTCCCAGATATTTTACATTTTATATTTTATATTTTATACTTTATATTTTATATTTTATATTTTATACTTTTTTATCTGTCACTCCTGTGAACATATGTCTCAGATATCCTTGAACATGTTAAATGGTGATAGATATCTATGTCTGGTCAACATGAACATCTGTATCATGGCCCAGATATCAGTAAACACCTATCACACCTCTATACAACTATATTGAATAGAATTTAGTTATAGAATAAACCACAAACACTGTGGGTGTCCACACTTAGATATCTCACATTACAGTAAGTGTCTATATGTAAACAGCTCAGCTAAAATATAGCTGATTTTCAGTCCACTGTTTCTATGAGAAAGCTGCTCTACATTCTTAGGCTTCTGAAAGTTAAAATTCTTACTCTAAATTTTAGCCCAAACTTTTAAGAAATACAAGGATAATAATTTCTGAAAAATGTTATTTAAGGTATTTTCTTCCTCTTGTGAAATAACTATTCTTAGTTTCACTCAGTTCTTTGTTGAGATGAAATATGACCTGAGTGTTCAAGCAAACTTTCCTCTTTCAGAAAGAGTGTGTGAATGTATGTGTAGGTGTTTAGGAAGGAGTGGGTAGGCAGGAGAGAGATGAAACACAACTTGAGTGAGACAAAATGCTGATGAAATACCTTGTTCTATTCCATACAATTATTAAAATTGAAGATTAAAAAAGAATTCAAATGCTAGAATAAATAGAACAGAGGCGTTACCTAGCTATATGTAAGTAAAAGAAAGAAATGTCCAACGGAGAGCTCAAGCTGTGCAAAGTATCAGCTGGAAGTTTTTGAGAAAACTAGTTTTGGAGGGATTTTTTTTATTATTATTATGATTTTTTCTATCACTCAGGATTTTGATTTTTGTGCTGTTTAGCTAAACTGCATATAATACCAGTAAGTAAGTCATTGTGCAATTAAAAGTGAATACAGTGCAAATGTGCTATGTGTTTGGTTGATGCATTTTCATGATCTCAATAAATTAAATAGACCAAAGAAACAGCTTAATTTGTAACAAGGTTGAACTATGCCATCATCAGGTTAATCAGTGGAGATATTTGAAATGGGCGTCAATGAGCTCTGCCTAGCCTTGTGGGATATGGGTATTCTTTAATTAGGTGATTTTCCTGTCTCTCTACACTTTCGGCCATACTTCTCCTTGTGGGAGATAAAGGAAGAGGCCAAAGAACTCAGAGCAGGTTCTTAAGGAGCAGTTGATGGATTCCACATAGTGACAAGGTTTTGCCCCTAGCAATTAGAGAAGTCAGTCTGTGACTGCATCTCATAGGGACTGCTGCAATGAACCCTGATTTCAGGTTCCTGTTTCCTTTGCACTCCGCAGTGCAAAGGCAGATCAACCCAAGGTGAGTGTTGTTAGCTTCAGTTTACTCTTACATCTGAATATACCTCTTTTTTTTTTTTTTTTTTTTTTTTTTTTTTTTTTTTTTTTTTTTTTTTTTTTTTTTTTTTTTTTTTTCCTCCATTTAAACACTTCTGTCCTTCTGTCTGCATAGGACTTTGAATCCTTTGAAACTCCTTGTAGGAGTTTCAGGGTTACTTTCCATGTTTTCTTGCACAAGTTCCCTCCTCTTGTGTTTTACTAACGGCAAGTCTGATTGCTTGTAAAACTGAAAGAGAACATGTGCAGTTCTCTTGTGCATGTGAGAGAACATACACTATTTAAAAATTAGTTACTCAGAATATTTTGCTTTTCAGCTCAAAAGCAAAAGATATGTAAGGGTGAGAAGAGCAGCCTTTTTTCAAGTCTTGGTCTGGTGCACTTCTCAATGGGACTTAAGGTAATGACCTCTGATAGCCCTAATTGATTGAAAGCAAGTTCCCTGGTCTGTACTCACCCTGTGTCAACAACAGTAGCTCTCTGGGATCAATGGCGGAGAGAATAATACCCTAGGGAAAATAGGGTCCCCTCCCTTACTGATTCTTCTGATCTCCAGTTTGTTAACTTTTCTGATTCACTGTGGAGATCCTTTCTTCTTTCCTGTGTATTGTATTTTCACTTGACTTTTCACCTGGCTGAATATGAAAGGGGACACTATTGTGAACTTACATTTTGCAGTAACACAAGATTATAAATCAGTATTGCAGTACAAAGAAGCATTGGAATGAGGAGCACTCATCACCATAAATTCTGAGATGCATTATCCAGTTTGCTGAACAGATATTATTTATAATAAATTATACCTGAAAATTACTAATAAACAACTTCTACACTGATGGTTTCTGTATTGAAAGAGTCTCCTCCAAATATATATATATATATATTTCTTTCCATGTTAAATGATTTAATATGAGCAGACAGTGGAAGTCAGATTTTTAAGCAATATGTTAATCGGTGTAAGTCTGCCTTGACTGAGGATCTGGCCTGAAGGTTATTATCACCTCCAGTCAATGCATTCTTCATGTGTTTTCATAAGCTGGTGCTTGTCACATGCTTGTACCTATTGAAAGTAATCAGAGATCTACAGAAGAGACACATGAAGCTTCAGCAACTGAGCTATGGAGGAAAGAAAAATCCTGTGTGCAGGGTCAGAGCATGACAAGGAAAATGTCACAGAAGCTGCTTCATTATGAGCTTTCTTTAACCTTAAAACACCTTTCTACTTTTTAAAGGTCAGATCATTTTGGAAAAAACAATGCCAATTGTTCAGTTAATAAGTTAATGTTGAGGATCATGTGGGAAATACTGGAAAAGAGTAACACAGTAAGCAGCTCGAACCTTGTCTATCTCCTCAACTTTTCCCCCCTACCCAGCCTGCTAATGAAAGACAGTGTTTACTGTCAAAACTCGCTTTTGATCACAGGTAAGCCATGGAAAGACACAAGGGAATTTCATTTTTACTCCCTCCATTCTTTGGAAGTCAAAAAATAAATGGCACAGGTTTCAATTTACATGAGGAAATTTTTCACACAGCTCTCAAGCTTCTCCAGTGAACAAGGGTGTTGTTCACTGAATGCTACACATATGTATAGCACTGATACTGAAGCCTTAGGTGGTGACTGTGGTGGCCAGTCTGATGTCTGGATTACAGCATAATTTTTAGGAAGACATAAAATCGTATGTTAAGGACCCTAAACTGCGGTGGATCTGTTGCTTTGCTAGAAAGATATTCCTGTATTTAAATACTCTATTTAAAATGTCTGAATTCATTTTTAACTTTGCTGGATATTTATATATCCAGCAAACCAATGTTGTCATGTCGTCATCAGCTTTGTTGTTGAGTCTATTAACATTATGAAGTTACTTAGTGACTACTGCAAATACTCTTCCCTAACAATGTTCTTTGGAAGATAATCATCCACTTAACATATGAATTACTAACTTGCTGTAATTTCTATAACTTTTTTAAATCATATTTTAAAATCATTTACATTTTTTAATTGAAATGTCATCTAAAAAAAAAAAAAAAAGCAAAAAGCAGGTATCCAGCAGGAAGACTGACTTCATCAGTGTGGGATATAATCTTATTTCTGGTGCTTTGTCTGAATTAAAACTTAATCTTCTTATTTTATCTCTTCTTTTCCGTACAGACTTGCACTGCTTTTAGAAGAATGAGAATGAAATGGTATTTCTGAAAAATGTCATATAGCTCTGTCCATAAATGGTATTTTATTTTAAAATAATGTCCAGAGTTTAAGAAGAAAGAAGGAAATGGAACTGATTAAAGCACTCCCATTTCTGAGTTACACATTAGCTCTTTTTATTTTTGACAAATGATATATATAATGGGACATCAGAATTCAACAAGTATGAATTGTGACCACTAATTAACTAAGGAGATGCAATTCACAGGAATCATTAGTGCTGAGCTGGAAAAGGAGTTCTCAGTGAAATGAAAGAATGTGTGTGCTTCTACAAGGCAGTGCTGGAATGTTGTATTCTGAAAATGCAAATAAATCAAAATAATTTAGAATTTCCCATTTCTTATCAGTTCTCCAAATGCACTCTGCTCAAGTTCCCCAGCAGCAAAAGCTGAACGGCAGCACATATCAGACACTTCATATCAGATATGCTAGTTTCTCTCTGTATTTTTTTTCTTTTTTTCTACCACAATTTTTTATGTTTGTTTCTTTGTTTAAAGCTGGAGAAAATTAATTATATTTTTGTTATAAATTCTGGCTTGAGTATGACTAGGATCATTAGGTAACCCAAACACAATTGTGTTTAGAAGGGAGACTAAATTTCAGAGTGCATCTGAGCACAGCTATTATGACAAAGATAATAAGAGCATTTCACTATATAAAACTTGAACATATATATGGTGTTGACATGCATGGTGAACACTTAAGTCTCCTGTGGTAAATTTTATATATTAAGCACCTTTGATCACCTCATGTGTTTCAGTAGTCTACCTTGTCCTTGTTTTATTATTTTTGTGATGGATGATTGCAGTGCTCAGTGGAGGAGAATGTTAGAAGTCTCAGCAAAAAAAGATGTGTGGAGCTGCTTAAAACCTAGGGCCCTGACACTGGGTTTTGAGTAAACAGTACAAACTGCTGCCACTGGCTAAAATAAGAGAAGTCTATTATAGTTCAAAAGCTGGGGATCTCTTCTACAGTGGGATAAGACATTTCTTACTATATGCATACTGTAAAAGGTTCTCACCTTTAACATTCAACATTCTGATTAAAAAGAAGAAATATTTTTGTGTTATTTAAAATTTCCTATCTCCTTTCAAAAGCTGGCAAATGGTGCTTTGTAGACTTTTTTTTTTTTTCTTTTTAATCGCAGCATATAAAATTATAACATCAACATAACAAAAAGCCTCTGTAAATATCAGGAATGTTTTCTAGATGCGTGCTGCACATAAGCTCTATTTTAAATATATTTCCAACAAGTTGGAAAGAGCTCACCAGAATCTTCTATAAGGACAACTTAATATGTGGAAAACTCACACTATAGTGAGAAAAACTACCTACTTTGCTCTTCACAGATAAATTCACAAGGTAATTCAGTATGTTCAATACAAGTCTATGTGGAAAGTAGATTCCCTTTCACACTTACTCTCTTTGACTGCTAGTTTTATTCCATAGGAAAAGTAGAATCTCTCGGTAGGAAATTGGTCGTAAGAGTTTGGAGTTTTATTTGGTTGTTTTTCTGAACACATTTATTATGTAATTTAATAAGTATTTGAAAATCTTGTTCAGGGATGTAGCTTCCTAACTTAGCTAAATAGTAAATAATTCTCATGTTTGACACATTAAATTTAGGTCCTGAGTTAACTGGAAGGTCACACTAAGTGACCATAAAACCTTTCCCTCCTTTAAATATTTGCATTTATATATCTATGAGTGATATGGATTCACCAGTAATTTGGTCATACCAAATGTATGATAATAACATACTTTTAGCACAATACTTCATTAAATATATGAATTTTACTCTGTGTATATGTTAAAGATAGATGCTCTATCATGCACCAATATATGCAAATATAGCAGTAGCATAGAATCATAGAATGCTTAAGGTTGGAAGGGACCTTTACAGATCATCTGGTCCAACCCCCCTGCACATGCAGGCTCACCTAGAGCATGTGTCACAGGGCTGCGTCCAAGCAGGTTTTGAAGAGCTCCAGAGAAGGAGACTCTACAAACTCTCTTGGCAACCTGTTCCAGGGCTCTGTCACCCTCACTGTCAAGAAATTTTTCCTTAATTCCTGTGGAACTTTTGATGCGTATGATACAAAATATATCATATGATGTATGATACATTTTATTATGTCAAAGCTAAGTTCTGAAAATATCTCTCATAGATCCTAATATGATTATTCAAAAAGGGGCTATGCGGTATCCAAATGATCATCAAGAATCCAGTTCAAGCCACTCTGAAATCAATGAGAAGCTTTTCAATTAACTTCAAGAGATACTACACATAATCTTAGATTAACTTTAAATTTTATATATGTTCATCAAAGTCAACTTATATGAGAAAATATACTTCTGTCATAAATCATTAATGTTAATGTCTGCAGTGATTGAGGTATGTTATCATGCTTGGGTTAGCTGGTAAGGTGCTTTGTACCTTAGTTGACTTGTTCCCTCATTTTTCTTATCTATCTCCTGGAAGTTTGTGATTCTCTCTGCAATACAAACAAATCTTGTGATACCGTACCCAGGATCGAGTATGTGGTCCATTGCTGCCTGGAATCCATTACCCCCTACTACAGACTCCCACCAAGTTGTAACTTAGACATTTAAGAAATAATATATATATTTTTTATATATAATGCCACAGGAGTAAACATGCATCACAAATATTTAAGCTCTGTGTGTGTGTGTGTGTGTGTGATAGTGATCAATGGATGATAGTACTGCAGTTTTCTTTAACTCTGTGCTTAGGAACTATATGTGCAGTGCTACCCTATACCCTATATAGCTGCAGCTAGAGCTGTAAATAGTATATTCAGTGTATTGGGGATATGTATTCAGCATATTAAGGGTAAATGTATGTTCAAAGTCATATCTCTGTTAACAATTCATTGGAAAAAAAGTATGAGAAGATACATAATGAAATTCAGGGGAGACCTTTCCAGCATAATCTCACTGTTAGAGCTCTAAATCATCTCAAATTTAGGTGGTGATGTGGGACAGAAGAAGTTTGCAGTAACCAAGTAGACCGGAAAGGTAAAGAAAGTTGAAGGCTGTTACTTCAGAAGTTCTTTCTGAATTTTTTTTTATACTCAACCATCAGAGGTCAAAAATTCTGAAGAGTAGCAGGAGAGAAAGAATCTATCTTTCTAAATGTTTTTTTTTTTTTTTCTATGAAGAGAAAAGGAAGTAAGAGAGAAGGCAAGAGAAAAGCTGATTTATCTGTGATAACATTATTACCTGGATTTTCAGTACTCCTATTACATTTTCACCAAATATTGTGAAGTCAAGAGATTAATATATAGCCTCCTCTCAAAGACTTAAAGTCAAGGGCCTTATTCTTTACTTTGTCCTTTACAGAAAACAAACGAACAAACAAACAAAAACCTTTCTTGCTGCTAGTGCCAGAAGATCAGAGCATATAAACTAGCATGTAAGAAACAAGAGAAATGTGATCAGTCATGTATACTTATTGTCTTATGTGGCCATGCACAGTTAAAGTGATGTTGTAAGCTCAAAGTTTAAAATCAAATTACTTGTATTTTAATATAATTTGAAAACACCTTCTTCCTGGCAGTACCTTTGGGGACAAAACACTAACGTACTCACAGGCATGAGTATGTGAAAGGTTATTTCTGATAATAAACTGGTGTTGTATTTCCTTGTTTTACTTCTCTTGATGAAATTTTGATGAATACAATGGCAATCATTGTCCCAGAGAGTTGAGTCAGAAAAAGACAAAAGGGAAAAAAGAAAAGGGAAAAGGGAAAGGAAAAAAAACAGGGCAAGGGAGACATCACTGAAATCCCCACACCACTGGAATAATAGAACAGTGGAAATACAGAGCAACTGTCATTAACTTTTACCTTCTCTCCACCTCTTTCTCAGGAGTTTTAGATTTAAGTTATTATCATTCTTCCTGAAAAATTTTGTCATAAAAAACATTAAATGATTTGGGCAAAATATTCAAAACTGATTTTTTTTCTAACACTAAATCAAGCCAAAATATCTGAATCTTTAGGAAAATAAATATGCAACAACAGTTCTAACAAAGGGACACCCTTTGGTCAACCAAAATTTTTGAATATATTACAAAGAAACAAACAAAAAAAAACAATTAGCAGATTTAAAAGATTTAATTCTTGGGGAAAAAAAGCTCTAAAGCTATTCAAACTGAAGATAAATATTGATTTTGCTTTGAAATTATTAATATATCTTAACAATTAAAAAAATTCCAGTGTAATAAATCTGTCATAACTAACTTTTCTTGCACATAATTTTGTTTCAATAGAAACACATTGTCTGCCAGCAAACACTAGGCCTCATTCAAAGGTTTTGATTATTTTGATTAAAATCTAAATTTGAGTGATTAATGATTCTGACAAATATTGTCATTAGTCTGTGTGACTAACAAGCTGTAGAATTTAACTTAATATTTTCTAAATGAAGAGTTCACACAGTTCAGCATCAGCGTTTGGTAACAGAGTTTAAACAGAAGCAAGATGGAAGGGAAGTGGGAAAAGGCTTTTAAGTCCTTATTATGAGTAGGACCAAATGTCGCTGGTAAAGATTGCTAATGCCAAGCAAAAATATTAAGCAATTACCTTCTGTAATTTTATGATGGAACTGAACAAAATCAGAAACAGATTAAGTACTTGCTTAATATGTCTGATATATACTCTGTTAAGATAAAGGAGTGCAAAGAGTCAGAGCCGGAATTGTGCTGACTGCACTAACATGTAAATTTTCCATACACAGTTAAAAAAAAACACTTTTAAAACTTAGACTCAATTTTGACGCTACATATGGCAAAGGAGTGGGGCATGGAAAAGGAGTATGTTAAGAAAGGTCTTCAATGTAAGTATAAAGACAGGAAATACATGCACACAGATTTGCTAGATATCACAATTTGACTTCTGTAATATGTGCTTCAGAATATTTGTCAGATGTTCAACCTAGAATACATCCCATGAAAAGCCAATATGCCTTTCCTGCAGTAGTTGTAGCATAGTTCACGAACTATGCATTTAACAGGACTATACTTCCTTGTTGGAGGCCAGGTCTGGGGTTCACCTGAAGACTAACATAGTGAGATTTAGTTGTTTACATGTAAACTACCTACTGTGATCTTATCCCATGCAATATAATAATTGGAGCCTAAAGAGGATTTGGCCTCTATGTACTGCTGCAGAAGGGCACTGGACTTCTGTCAATTGTGGTTCTTTCCCAGCCTTTTGTAAATATCTCCCAAATCCTGTGATGTTTTATAAGCATGAGACTCTGATGTGCACAAATGAACTGTGTCCATAGGATATCTGCAATCATATATATTTAGGTATCTAAAATATATGTAGAAGCCTGGCAACAACGTGGTTGTGCTGTCTCTCCTGTCTAGATAAATCTATGTGCACATGTTCACTGTCACTCACAGGGCTGAAAGATGGTAGTTGGCTGAAATTCTAACAGCTTAGGTCCAAATTTGGCAAAAGGGGGAGACTGTATAGCTATAATATGAAGACCAGACCAGGCAGCTCTGCCTAATTAAAAAAAAAAAAAAAAAAAGGGTCTTCTGATCTGATAAGCTCAGCCTGCAAGTGGCATGCAATGACCAGGAGAAGGGGAAAGAGATGGATGAGAAGAACATTTGATGTCCCAAGTTAGTAGGGCAATGTAAGAAAATGGCACAATGGAAGCACCTGAACTACTGTACATTTAATGATAAAGACTTTAACTGTATATTCTCTTAAGACTTTGTATCTTCCTCTCTCCCTCTTTCTTTCTCTCTTTACCTTTCCCCTTCTATTTTCATTTTTATTTTTCCCTTTGTCTTTTCCTTTCCATTTGTAAAAGTTAAAAAAACTACTCAAGTAAAAAAATACTATTATTTGATATTCTTGGAAATTTAGGCTTAACTTATAAATATTTCAGTATTTCAGTTTGACTCCTGTTGCTGCTGAAAACACTTAGAAGTGTCAAACAAGTAATCAAGAATTAATAGAAAGAGGAAAGAGAGAGAAAAGGAGAGCGAAAATGGAAAGAAGAAAGAGAGAGAAAAGGAGAGAGAAAATGATGAGCACTGATCTTATCACTACGGTATCTGTCCGTATAGATGGGTGACTAATAGAAGTCAAGAAAAACAAACAAACAATTCCTCCTCGCCCCCAACAGGGCACATGAAAATAAAAGGGACTGTGTTAACTATACTCTTGAGTATACTGTATATACAAGTTTATTAGTAAAGATAGAATAGAGGTAGAACAAGGTTGAGATTTTAATAGAGAAAGTGAGAATATAGGTTAATAACTGTTATAGAAAACTAAGGAAGCAAAATATTCTGGATTATAACTAATCAAGATTTCCTATCTTCCATTTGCAAACCACAAGAGGACTAGGGTATTCCTCACTGTTTCAGTAGATTTGGTCTAGATCCTTTAGCAATGAAATATTAATATTAAATCTGCAGATTAGTGTTTAATTTGATTTCATAGATCAGTTAGGTAACCAAGGGAGCAGATAATTGGATAGCTGCAGCCTGCTCTTCTCTATAGAGGGACTTTTACAAATCTGACAGTCCACTTATTTTTTGGATTTAGTGGCTGAATAATTCACTGGGCTGAAAATGTAGAGAATCATTTTTAAACCTTGTTGCAATAACTTCTCAGAGCCCTTTAAACAGAGCAAGCTGATAAGAAAGAAAAGGAGCTAAGATCTAATTTATTTCTAATGCAATTATAGCTATTGATGACCATATAAAATCTTCAAGTAGCACTGACCAGACTATCTCAGGTGCCATTTATCTCATCTCATATGTGTTATTATGACTGGCTTGAATAATTTGGTTATCTCTCCGTCCAGCTACTTTCTTGGATGTAGAGCTATCAAAGTAGGATCATAGAATCATTGTCTTTGGGATTCACTCCCTCTTGTGGTAACAAGACACTGACATGGCTTGCAAACTTTGTGTTGTATCTGATCTGTTTGTTTGTTTGTTTGTTTGCTACATGAGACAATGATTCAGAAGGTATTTGGGATGGCATTTGTAAAGACAAATGAATCACTAGTGTGGTCACTTTCAATATTTATTATTATAAATTCACATATAATATCAATATGCAAAGTTATTGCATATTGCAATAAACACACCATGAACATCACATCACTAATTCTCAAGTGGAACAACAAATTCTCTTGCTGAAGCATTTCATTGTTATTTTGCTCATAAACTTACTTTTAGAAGCTGTCTTACTACTGCTAAAATACCTTAGGATCTCAGTGACAGGATTTCAGTCACAGATTAGGAACATATGGGACTTGGTAATACTGGGTGTGTTTGCATACTGCAAACTGCATACAATGCTGAATAATGAGGTAGTTAATATTCTTCAGAATGTCAAGCCTTTTGATTTATAACATCCAGATTCCTTTACACAGATAAAGTGGTGTTCTTAAGTAACCTGAAATTTAAAATTGGGTTATACTTTTAAATCACTGTATATTAAAAATGTTTTTGATGAAACTGTATTTGGAATGGAATTTGGAATGTATTTGGAATTTGGAATGTATTTGGAAACATTTGGAATGTCCCTAGGAATTGACAGGTCAGTCACCATGTATTAATGCAGGAGGTGTGGTCATGTGGTTGGGGCAAGGTATATCCAGTTATTCATTTGTAGGCACAAAGGGAAGATTAGATGGTTAGTGTGCTAAGTAGAACTCAATTAATGTTGCAAATTGAGCCCAAAAATAGTCTGAGAATTTTATATTCATGTAGTGAGACTGGACCACAAGCTGTGTTCAGAGGCTAAAGGAGACAAAAGATTTTGACCGGTACTTTCTGCCTATACTTCCCCAGGCTTCTCAGGTCATGTTATATAACTTTCCAACAGAGATGCTAAGATCACAGAAGCAGATTATGCTTGTAAAAGAGAATTTATGGATTATGAACTATATACATGAAATGCAGTACACAGCTAGAAAAGATGAACTATAACAATTTGAAGAAAGTCCTTAAATCTTCTATGTTCTTAGTACACAGGAAGTGAAACAAAATGTAGTTGTTTTTCTTTTATCGTGCGCCATCTCTCCTGAAAGAAATTTCTGAATTTAAATATTTTAGAAGATCTTCCTGACAATGGCATAAAAATGTGGACTAAATATCAAGTTTTAGGGACTCTGTAGAATGTTATTCATTGCTTTTTTGTTACTTTTTTCCCACCTCTGTGAGCTTAAGAGTTGAGGACAAACTAATGGTTCAAAGGGCTCAAAGGGCTGAATGCCTAAAAATTAAACACATTCATAATTATTTTCGGCAGCGGTGTGTGAGAGGGAAGAAAAGCCTACTGCTTCTCTTGAGGTGGAAATTTATGTTCTGCCCTCATTTTTTTTCAGCTTTATGAAAAGAAATGGCTAAGAAGAGAGTATTCTACATGGCACAAGCTTATGATGAATGGTTATTAACAATATTTTTGAAATAAAGATTACATTCTCTATCAGAACTACTTTTTTTTTTTTTTTCTTTTTTTTTAATACCAGCATAAAAACTTGCTCAGAAGCTCAAAAATCCCCAATTAAAAAGTGTCAGTTATGTTTTCTGGAGTCAAATCTACATATAGACTACTATCATTAAAACAAATGCACTTCAGTTGAATTTCACACTAGATCCATGAGAACAATCGAAAATTAAGTGAGGTCCTTAAGAACACTGAAGAGATTTATTAGTAGTTTTACAATGAATGCAGAATGAATAGATAGCAGTAAAGTCCTCAGATTTTCCTAGTAAATGGTTTCCTTATGTTCATTATTCCCATTATTATAGGAAATCCAAAGATCCATGAACACATATCAGAAAAGATTATTGTTCTTTCAGACCTTTCTAAATCAAGCTACTTAATAGTGTAGATGATTTTTTTTCCTTTATATTTTGTTCATCTAAGGAGCGCTATAGAGATATTTTGAGAGTCTAAAGACACAAGTAGGTATCATCACTGGCTTTAAAATATGGTTGAATCCACATTTTTTAAATCTCTCAGACTACCAGTCTGCACTGCAGATAGCTAATGCAATTTACAAATCTGGACAAGAGGTATTACTGACTTGTATGCAACATGGACTTTAGATGTGTGAGAAGAAGAATGGATCTCAGACCTGTTGGATCTTGTTTGTACCCAATGTCCTTATGAAATTTTGTTGGATTCATTATGCTGAAGCAATATATTCTTCAAGTGATAGATTTATATTTAGTAATTGATTAAGTCTGAGATTGCTTTTATGTAAATTTGGCTGTCAAAAAATGAAATGACTTGTCTAAGCTTTCTGTGTAGACAATGGAGAGACAGGTTCTTCCAGAGCGTGATATCCCAGAATAGATATAAAAGATAGTGGTGATAAATTGCCTTTTTGCAATTTGTAATTTGCCTTTAGAGGGACTTAGCTTCAGAGACTGAAAAGTGACCCTAGATTATTAGCTAGCTCTAATGATTCACATTATATGAAAGGCGTCCTGCTCTTAAATATCAAAAACATTATAGCGTGAAGGGTCAATGTTCCATCTACTTGATTCAATATCTGGTCTTTGACAGTAGCTTAAAAGAGATACTTGAGAGGAAGAGGCAAGAATCAAACAGTAAACAGCTAAGGAACATTTTTTCTGTATGGAACTTTTCAAATTGATTAATCAGACCTTGGTTTATGTCTTCCTGTAAGCAAATGAATATGAATTTCTATCTTTGGATTTTTAACATATTAATTTTCCTGAAGATAAAGAATATAAACCCTTAACAGAATTCCAGTACTTTATTTAAATTTAGTTAAAGAACTGTGCCTCTTATAAAATGGAGAACTTCTATTGCTCTGACCTCTACCACAGCATAGCTCCTGGTGATGAATGAACTCTGTCGGGGCAGGTAGTTCAATGTTGCATTCTGCCTTGGAAATATAATGTGACCACACTACTCCTAAGGCAAATATTATTCCCTCGGAATACTCTGCTTCAAGTTATAATTTGCACATTCCAACCAGTCATGCAGTGAAAAGTTAAAGGGAACCTTGTACAGGAAATCAAGCGTAATGGGTTATGTTTTGTGCTACACTGTTCAGTATTAAGTACTGGAAAATAAGATGTATATGATATGAAGAGAAATCCCATGTGCATTTGAATACTTCTTACACATGAAGGCTTTTCTATAGTAAATTAGAATGACATAAAAGGAGGACTGGACTATTTATAGTGTGCAAAAATCCCTGACATTTAAATTATTGTCTAAACATAGGTACAGTGGTTGCACTAAAATTGTGATATAATTACATTAGTTTCATAACAGTTGTAATGCACATAACCTTGATCAATGTTAAATACCTAAGAAAGGCTGTAACTAGTGTACATTATGTTCTACTGAAGTACAAAAGTATATTAAATATTTGGTCTGTTTGCCATTATTGTTATGCCTATTATTAATTTAAGGTGGCATTTAAAATTAATATTGTTAGGTGTTATGCCTTGAAATACTTTAGACCACTGTTGAGATAACAATCTCTCTATAATGTACTTAAAGGAGAAGTAATCAAACTATAAACTGTTTTTCAGAATAAATAGAGAGGTAGCTTATCTTTTTCTTGCAAGAAGTCCTTTGCATTGGATTTTAGATATTAATTTAAGAAGTGGATGACTGTACAGCTACTCAAACTTTCTATTTTCGGGAGTTCACAAGAGAGGAAACCAAAATTTTTTCTGTCCTTTTCTTTTGTGTTCTTTCCATTCAGCATTATAAACAATATGCTAGACTTTCCCAGAGGAAACTTGCGATTTTAGATTCAGGTTCTTAAGAGCTAGTGTAGCATGCAAAACATGAGCTGTCGCTGACTTCCCATGAATATACAGATATACGTCACTTGTAATCGTCAAGCTGATTTCTAAGTAAATGTCTAAATATAGACTTTTTTATTATTTTCAACCCCAATTTTGTTTTTTTTCTCCCTTTCAACAATGTTGTGATGATCTCTGAAATGTGTCTTCGGCCTTTATATTTCAAATGAATGCTATCACCACAACCGCCCAAAGAATCTTTCTAAACTTTACCACTTTTATATTGTATTGCAGGAAATGGTTATTACTTTTGAATTAAATGAGTCAGTGTGGATAACTGAACTTCAACTGGAAATGCCAGGCTCATTTTCATAGACAGGGTCACATGGCGACTACCAAGACAGTTTGATATTCCACCTACATACTTAGGACTTCAGACCTCAGCTGTTCTCACAACTGCTCTTATTACTAATTCTTGGATATTGCAGTGCCTTACTGCTAGCAATAAAGAAGAGGAAAAGGCAGCAGTGATGTTTTAGTAGCACCTCTTGAAGATATCCATATATTAAAATATACCTTCTCATGGCTTCTGGTAAAACCTTGTGGCTCTGTGCTATCTCCAGCACCAAACAGTGTCTGCAGTTCACATTCACACAGATCTTTGAAAGACTAAAATCCATTTTGAATGGAAAGTTCAGTTCCAGGGATTTTATACAATTTTACCTCTTGTTAGCAGAAAAAATAAGAAGAAATGCACTGATCATATTTCTCAAGGTGATCACTTAATATGAAAATTAAGTGGCCTTGAAATAATGTAAGTAGAGAGTTTTAGTTACACAGTTTAGTTTTGTGGTTACACAGGTAGGGATTTTTCAGGTAGAATTATTCTAGTGATTTATATATGTCTGAACTTAGGCGCCAAAGACTGTGTCTATATTAACAAATTAAATAGGACTGGTATATAGAATCAAGAAAAGGCAAGCCATTCTGTTTAATTGTCTGCAGGTTCCCTGACATGAATTTGAGGAATTTGTCACTCTCCCAGATAGTGCCTAGGTAGAGTTTTTGTAATAATATGGTCTATATAAAGCTCCTTGTAGGCAGTATGAATAAGGCTACACTAATCTGGGGAGGAAGAAAGTTTAGCCATATGGATTAAATCATGTTTTCTCAATTATTTTCAGGGAAAGAGACTTAATCTTAGGCTGCTTAATTTACAAGCACTGATATAGTCAAATATCTATCTTTAGTCAGCATATATATATCAATATATTTATCTGTATTTATTTATAGATGAAGCAAATGCAAAAAGTGTCTCTTGAAAAAAGCGGATTTTTATCACTGAGAAATCTTAGAGAGTTTGAAGTTGGGCCAAGCATCATTCTTAAATTATAGAAGTTGCATTTTGTTAATTGGTGTGCTCACATTAAATATTGAAGACTATAATTAATTATTTTCTATTCTCTTAATTGAAATGTTACAACATACTTGTTTATTATTTAATTAGAAATCACATTAATTATACATTAAGGCCTTCATTGTTTATATACTTAAGTCTGCTCTTTGAAGGAAAATTAGTAGTAAATAAACCAAGGCTCAATAGAACTTTCTGGCATAAAACTGCAACAACAGCAGTGTTGCTGTGATTTCTTGTGCTTTGCACGGACTAAGCCCTAGGCACAGATCATGGCACAACTTTATGGGAATTTAGACTGCCATATACATAAAAGTCACAAGAACAGGCCGTTCTCACAATATTCATTATGTGTTACAGGTACTTGCCCAGACACAAGTGATGTATAGTGATACACAAGGATGCTGTATTAGGAATTGCCATAGAATCTCTTTCCTACATAATCAAAGGAACTCAATTCACAGAATCACAGAATCACAGAATCACAGAATGGTTGAGGTTGTAAGGGACCTCAAGTGATCATCTAGTCCAACCCCCCTGCTCCAGCAGGAACACCCAGTGGCACGTAGCACAGGGTGGCATCCAGGAGCTTTTGAAGACCACCAAAGAAGGAGACTCCACAACCTCTCTGGGCAGCCTGTTCCAGGACTCTGTCACCTTCACAGTAAAGAAGTTCTTCCTCATATGAAGATGGAACTTCCTGTGTTTTAATTTATACCTCAATATCTTTCTTGTAGTGAAGGGCCCAAAACTGAATTTGATTGGTAGACAAACAAATTATCTGTCATTATTTTGTTCCTGAAAGTTACTGATATATAATTTTAAGTGCATAATAATAACTTATTCAACCACTTTAAAAATATAGTGGCTTTTCAGGGGATATTAATTACATTTATTCTCCAGCTACAGATTGAATATTTGTGTAAAGCTGGAATTAAATGTAAGTAGCCTGGGATTGACAACTATCCAAGAAAAATTCTACACTAAGAATATAAGAAAAAAAAAGAAAAAGAAATTCCACTACCAACACCAAATGAAAAAAACTCAGACCAGCAACAGCCAAGCCCACAGAAATCTCTTGTCAAAGTGCAATCTTTAGAAGGGTGCAATTTAGAAGTATAGTGCAAATTGTCACCCATAAAAATATCACAGCAGAAATTATTTTTCCTAGGCTTTTATTCAAAAGAGTGTCACATTGTGGTTTAACTTCATATCTCACTTGATTCAATGGAAGTCTGTATGAGGTAAAAAAGGATATATTCAAGCTCAATGCTTCTTCTGAATCCTCCTTTTAAAATTTTTGTTAGCATGCATATGGAGTTCTACTTTGTTTTTCTATTTTCATTCTTGCATTTTCTGAACTCTTGTCAAATATAACAAGATATTAATCCTAGACTAAACATGTTATGATTCCTTTTCCCTCTGAGATCTCTCTAGTTCTGCTGATATTTTTCTGTATGTTTGAATCTCAGCATTTTTGTCGTCTCTGCCAGGAGATAGGGGAGTAGGTGGAACTGGAAGACGTGTTAGCTAGACAAGATTTGACTGAATTCCAATGCAGTGCCAATTCGCTGCCTCTTCTCAGAGCTGCAGAAGAATGATGTATTAACTGATATCACTATAATATATGTGTATTAAATCTTAAAGCCTTGCCTCAAATTTGTGACAGGAAAAGTTCCCCAAATCTCTCCCCTAAGGGCAGGCAAAAACAGAAAATTGGGAAAAAAGGGTACTGAACAATTAAAAAGAGGAAAGTTGTTTTTATTGTAATTCACACATTAGCTTCAAGACTGGTACGATATATGAAATCCATCCATCTAAAATCAAGAGTTGTTTCATTTTACTTCATTGAGATCAGAATTACTTTTCTCAGTTCTAATTAAAAGAAAATTTTATAGTCCTAGTTATATTTTCTAGTGAAATGGAAAAATATTTGGCTCTGTCCAGGTGGATTTTCTTGTGTTGTATTTAATTTATGCCAGGAATCTGGACAAGTTTTCAAATAATTTGATGCAGCTTAATTTGATACCGAAAAAAAAAAAATATGTAACTAAAAAACCTGTAGTGTATATTTGAAGGCTGTGCCATACAAATGTATACTGATACCCACTAGTATGACTTCTTGCAGTTATCCCTGCAGGAATGGCTGTTAGTTGGACCTTGGAGAAGACTTGATTCTTTTTGCACCTGCATGCCCATATCAATAACTGTGTTTGAGAATCTCATATGATAGGAAGGCAGGCATGCCAGAAAAGGCAGGTCATAACATTTTATAAATAACATAAGATCTTGCACCATTTTTACTGTGTTGGAATTATATGTTATGGCTCAAGTAGATCAAAGTTGCTATCATAGTCTAACTGGCTAACTAACAATATGAGCCTTTGTACCAAAATTATACCTGGCAAAGCAGGGACACTTCTATATAACTTCAAGTCCACACAGACTGTAGTATGTTAAAGTGTGGATTCACTGCATCCTAGCTATTCTGTGACAATATCCTATAAACAGCCTTTTTACTCCCTGTAAAAGGTGAAGTCCAAAACCTATCAACTCAATGGGAAAAAATTACTGTATGTCAGATATACTGTGACAAAATGAATCAGAAAGGTAGTTGTTTTTCAGCAGATACACTGATACAAATTCACAACATACCTTACTTACAGTGGCTTTCCTTATACTTATTTCAGTGAGATTGTGATTATTTTAATTATTTTAATATTTGTTTTATTAGAGGTATTTTTTGTTGTTGTTTCAGCAGATTCTAACAGATTCTACAGCTGTAATTAGCTGTATGTTACAGAGGTTGCCTGTGTACAGCTACCGAGGATAACTTGCAATTACCTGAGCTAAGAGTAAAATTCAATCAATCAGCTCTGTGTATAACGCATTGAAAATGATAAATAGTATACTCTACCAGGGAATTACTGTTGTATCGCTGTTGTACTAGAGAATATCTCTCAATTTCATTACACAGTGCATTTAAGCTGACATTAGATGCAACAATCTTCACGTGTTTAGAAATAGGTAAAGTTGGTTTATTTCAGTGACGCCAGCTGTAGACAGGACCTCAAATATATCAATATGAATTCCATTTACATAAATGTGTCAGATGCCTTGCTCTGCCTTAGGGTATTTCTATAATCACAGATGACTTGTGTGTCAGGGAGCAAGTATTTTTTTGCCAGGAGCTCTGTAGCCAAGTTAGTGATATAAGTCCCCTTGCTTTTACTTTAGCTGATTTAATACAAGTCTGTAGAAAATGAAGTTTTCTCAGTGAAATTGTCCAAAAGGCTCATAAAAACTGTCTATTTCATGACCATTTTTTTTTTCCTTAAAATTCCCAGGTTTGAATTTGAATAGTTAAACCTATTTTCCTACATTAATCCAAATATTTCTCTGTTTTACTGTGTGAGTATATGAATTATTACATGAAAAATCATGTTTCAGAGCAGAAATTTTTACAATGTCAATTTAGTTTCAATTAAAAAAATGTTCAAGACACATACATTTTTGTCTCAAGGTAAAATGGAGTGAACTCTAACTTTCTGAAGTCAGTATGAATAAAGAAAACTTACTATCTTTACATGATGCAATGTCTGGTAGTTCTCATGCCCAAAACACAAATGACATCAGTTTTGTAAGTAAAGGAGATCAGTTGAGAATAATCTGAGAAGTGCACTGTTCATAATATGCCATAATAATGAGTTTCTAATTATTACTAAAAAAAGAAAATAATAATAAAATTATAATGTTGAACAATTTCCTTTCTTTGTGCTTCTTCAAAGTCAAAAGCTCATTTTAAAATTGCATTCACAATGCCGCTTAATTATTATCTTTATATTATATCTAATATTATCTACATTTTTTTGTACTTCACAATCAACATGACTGAATCAAACATATAGTACTTCATTCATATCATCTCCTTGTGTAGACTTCAGGAGAGATGGGATATCCAAAGAACTAGTAAGATGATGGCATCTATCATATTGTGAATTCAGGCAGGTATCTCTGGATTAGATTAGAATTCTAATCTCGGATTAGAAAACAAATATTCCTTAATCAGGTTTGTCTGATGTTGATTCAAGACTGTGGGTTGGATGTCAGTTTTGCTGAATTGCTTTGGGCCATCAGTTGGAAATGCAATTCAATGATAATGGCTGTGCCATTCCCTGAGGTTATGTGATAGCAACCCCTGCAATGGATGGGCACGACCTGTGGCTGGGAGGCACCTATGTTATCCCACTGCAGTGCACTGCGAGGACTGTTGCATTTGGGCTTTCCAGGCTGCCAGTAACAACCCTGCCACTTCACTACTGCTTTTACCTGTGAGGCAGTAAAGCAGAAAGCTTACAGAGGGGAACTTGTCTACAAATTCGCTTCCAGGTGACAGGCTGCCAGACTTCTCTGAATCAGATAGTCCAACATTTCTAGTCTTAATATTTACAGTAAGGCATGATCAGTTTATTTAAGAAAGAGATAATTTTGTTCATACTCAATAATTGCAGCAAGAGTGATTAGTGGGCTCCATATATACAAACAGGATATAATATTAATCTGAATTTACAAAATAGATGTCTGAGTCACATGTGTAATCACAGAGGAAAAGAAGATAGAGGAATATTTACTGTCTAAGGGAGAGCAAGTTGTAAAAAAATAGAAGCTAGCTGCCAAATAAACTCTTCAGGCTGTAAATATATGTCTTTGCCAGATTTACAGCTGTTCATAGAAGGAAAGCATGAGGAGCAAATTCATCAGCAAACAAAAATTTTAGAGAGGCATATTAATCTGTAGATGCTCTTGATATATGAAAGTAGTTATAGGCAGAAACAAAAGCAAACTTATGTATTCCAAACAGAAGTCTAATATATGAAATATATATATTTTATATTACATTTTAAATAGTTAAAATGATATTCTCTTTAGCCCTCCAGGTCGTGCAAAGCCTCCCAGTGGTTGTCAGATATCTCAAAATGTCTAGGACTGAATTTTAGCACAGGTAAGAGATCAGGATATGTCAAGGATACAATTAAGACACACTGTTATTATTTTCATTACTAAGTTAAGGGAAATTGAATATAGAGAAACTATGAAGCTGCTGACATGTGTAGGCAGCTGGCTCTGGGAAAGCTTTATAAAGTCCCAAAGATGCTTGAAGGCAACTGTTTTCTTTCGTTATATCCTTGATCCAATCAAAAGAACAGTGTCAAAATAAGGCCATTTGTTCTCTGAGTGAAAATATGGCCACAATTTTGTTTTCAGTTACGCAATGCATTCACTATATCTCTGCAATATTGTACAGAAAAGTACTATCTGTCTTTCTCTGATTCTCAGTACTCAAAGATGTTTCATATTATTTATGATGACAGAAGAGTATTAGCTCTATCATCTATATATTTTTTCTTGATAAAGGGGTTTCTCCCCCCCATATAAATGAAGCAATTTCAAAGTGTCCTTTTTTTGTTGTTTATCCTGCATTCTATTCAGGAAGTTAAAATACGCTTTCCGTTGCATTTACTACAAAGTATCACCATTTTACACTGACAACAAGTCTTACTGTAAATGGGAATCATCTGGGACAGCCACACAGATGAATACAACGTGACTATATTCTAGAAATATTAAGACGAAAGTGGATTTTAGATAGAAAAAACAAAAAGCGTAACTCTGCTCTACCAAATTCCAATTATGAAAGAATGTTTAATTCATTTCTATTTGCTGACCACTCCACCCCCCTGATTTAATCCTTTCAGTTATTTACATATGAACTTCTTCACCATTTTTTAAATTGAGTGCCACTATTTTACTGCAGGTCAGTTCGAAGTCCAAATAAATTCTTAAGATTGCTCTGTCAACTGTTATTTATATATCAGTGTATATGTTTTTATTGGTCATTATTGTTTATAGCACCTTCTAAAAAGCTTCAGACTGCTATGCTTTTATTTTTGATTTTATGTTTTCCATTTACTTTATCAGACTGAAATTCCCTCTCTGCTCCCTATTTTTATTATACAGTAGAAACCTCTCAGTGTGTGTGGTGGCAAGATAGCTTTGGGAAAAAAAAGTCAGCAGTTTTAATATACTAATATTGCCCCAGCCATGGGGAGGTCTTTGCAGCTTTGAGAAATTTTTACTTAACTATTTTCATGCTATCAAATTACAAAACATCATGTGTTCATTTAGAAGTATAAATAGTGATGCCTTGGAAGACTGGAGCATTGACATGAAGTTGAGCAGTTCCTACAGCTCCTATTTACAACCCAAATATCACAAGCATCTGCACCATACCATGGAAAGGAATGACAAAGAACAAAAGAAGAGAAAGTAACAACAGTTTCTGCCAGATCAGCTCTGTGTATCCTATATCTCCAGAAGCCTCCAGAGACCACTAAGCAAACTGCAACTGAATGAACACAGTTTACACAGATGTATAAGTCACCGGTGGTGACTTGCAGTGATCCTGGACATAAAAAAATGTTGCCTGTGTGCTGTATTACAGAGAATTTTATGGAATTATAGAGTACAATGAATGAAATTGTGAAGCACAGGCTTTAAAATACATAAACATGCAAAAGAACTTTTTGTGCGTCTACCTGGGTAATTGGAATCACCTGCTGTTCTATTCCTGGATCCTGTTTCTTTCAGCGTTCATATTTGTTACATGCTAGACCGCTCCTGGCTAATCTTTGGTGAGAAACAACAAAGTATCTCCCCAGGCAAAGGTCTGGCAGGTAGCCTAGTTTACTGACCAGTATGACCAGCTTTTACATCCCTTCAAATCTATCTGTACACATATCCTTTTTGACCAAGCACAAAAACAGAGGTTTGCTGGAGGTATCTCTCACTAAGACTTACAAGAACTGTAAAAAAAAATATCTCATGGATGACCACAGCTGCTTGAAATTGGTAACAAAAGCAAAAATGTTGTTTCTAAGATAATCGAGGTTTCCAACTAGATCCTCTTTGGAAATTCAGGCTGCTTTATTTTGAAGTCTGTATCACTTTCAGATTACTGTATCACAGGAGAATACTAGAATTTTTGTTATTATGAGATATGCAGAAGATGAGTTTCTGGAAAAAAGAGAGCTGATGTTATAGAAATTCTGTAACTTGGAATACAGATAAATATTCCTTTCTGTAGGCCACACTTTTAGCCTAAAACTGTCCACCTTATTCTATATTTCAAGTTGTAACATGATCCAACAAAAGCAAACTCCTTATAGATCAGATTTCTATACAGTTTTACTTTATGTTAAATTATTTGTATTAACAAAAATACGCAAAATTAAAAAATGTTATTTTCCAGTAGTTATATAAGTTACATATGGAAATTCATTTGTACTTTTATATATCAGGAAATATGTTGTTTATATATTGATATATACACAGAAAAGAACAAAATGCTTTTACTACAAGAAGTCCTAACCCTTGTTTTCTGCACTCATCTGAAGTAGGAAAAGACACTGGGAGAAGAAGTGACAGTAATAGAGCTCCTCTCCAAACTCCCTGGAGCCTGAGATAATCTGGTCTTCTAAAAACACGAAAAGGACTGTAACCCAAGATGAAAAAAAAAAAAAAAAAGAAAGAAAGCAATGGGGAAGGACATCAAAAAGATCAGATACATGTTTTTTAGGAGTTACAAAATGGTATTGCTGCACATAGCCTTGTAAATAAATGTTTCTTAATGCTTACACATTTTTAATCTTGGAAGGAAATGGTCTGCTGTAGCTGATTCTCTACTGTTTCTCTCTGATGAAAATCCAGAGACTGCTCTTTTTCTTACTCATTCTAACCAGTCAGTTGCTAAAGCAAAGCTACTCCCAGAATGTGAGGATTGTAGCTGGGACTGATTCCTGATGGAAAGAATTTTTATATTCTGCTTATGACCGACTGTCTTCCAGGTCTGATGGATTTTTATATATGCAAAACAAATTTTGATATGAACATACTCAGATGTTATGTTTCTGATCTCATCTTTGATTACAGGTCAAGTGACCTGTAAGCTCCTGATATTTATGAAAGCTCTCCAGCATAAATATTCAGCACATCTCAATGGGTTTGAGATGCTAATTGCTACAAGCAAATTGATTTTAAGCTAAGTTGTTTTGAACTAAAATTTGAAAAATAATAATTAACATTAAAACATTTGGTAGAAGAGGAAGAGTAAACCTATAATGTGGGCAGGAAGGACAGTCATACCTATCTCACCCAGCACAAAATCTAGTATTCATAAATTTGGCTAAACATTTTAGGTTGTTTAGATCAAATATGGTTAAGTGTAGCTTTTAAAGTACATTTGAATCCAGACAGATTTCACCTTTATTTTGATGTTTATTTAAAATAAAATGGAATCACTTTTGTATTATTCCATAGAATTTAATTCTTTAATAAAGAGAGAAGATGATCTTGAGAAATCTAAGCTCTGACATACAACAATGCACACGAAAACACATATACTTTCCCTATCTTTGCAAAGTGAAAGCATAATACTTGTAACATAAAAATGCACCAGGAGGACATTATATCTTTGCCTGATACCTTCAGAAATAATTTCTAATATTAATTAAACTTTGTTTCTAAGGTCAGACAAGCAATTCCATGTATTTTAATATTTCCCTGTAAAGATCTGGTGCTATGAAGATCTTTCTGGATACACGGCAAAGAGGAAGAGGAATCCTTGGCTAGTGCATTTCATCAGCGTCCAGAATCCCCAGAACTTGAGTACTTGACTTTGCTACAGCCATCTGTGTCACTTCTAGGAAGTGATATAGTTCTGGACAAACCATCAAATGTGTGCTTTGCTTTCATTATATAAACAAGACCTCTCAGATCTGTAAAGGTTAGCACATACTAAAGTGCTTCGCTGGTTTTCTTCTTCCCTTGTGGTTTAGATCCTCATCTGCAAAAGACAGGTAGTTACTTCCCTTTATACCTTTAACAACAAATCCATTAGTATTTTAGGGGTTCCCCAGTACAAGAGGGACATGGAAATTCTAGAAAGGGTCCAGCATAGAGTGACAAAGGCCATTAAGGGACTGGAGCATCTATCTCATGAGGAAAGATTAAGCAAGCTGTGCCTGTTTAGCCTGGAGAAGACTGAGAGGGGATCTGATCAATATGTATAAATACCGGAGGGGAGAATGTAGGGAGGATGGGACCACAATCTTCTTGGTGGTGGCCAGTGATAGAACAAGGGGCAATGGGTATAAATTGAAACACAGGAAGTTCCATCTCCATATGAGGAGGAAGTTCTTCACTGTGAGAGGTGGCAGAGCAGACTGCCCAGACTCTCAAGTTGTGGAATCTCCTCCGAAAATCTTCAATACTCACCTGAATGCAACCCTGTGCAATGTGGTCTAGGTGTCCTTGAGCAGGATGGTGGACTAGATCTCTAGAGGTCTTTTCCAATGTCAACCATTCTGTGATTCTGTAATATTTGCTCAGTTACTATGATGACAGAGAATTGGACGGGGCATGGGGAAACATTGGTTAATTTGTTTGGGTTTGGTCAAGTTTGGTCAGATTCTTGATAGGGATGAAAATCCCATAATCTTTGGGACTAGGTAGGCCTGCCTTGTGGTTCCTAATATGACCAAAGGATTCAGGACACTTAATTCCTTTCATGGGTCCAAATTCTCCTTGTTCAAGGCAACAACATAGTAGAAATCTCCTGAATGTGCATATCTACTTCAGAAAAAGAGAACACAAAATTAATGAACGACTTTAATGAAAATGATGAAGAAGTGTGTCTAAAATCAGCAGTATTGAGGACTGCTGTACTTCAGCATTTGCTTTGAATTTGTATTCAGAGGAGGGCAGTTCAACTTATTGTCTGAATCTAACATACTGTGATCCAAAACTAGCTAGGATGTTTGTTTTCTTTTGCTTTCTTCTGTGAATTGTTTGCCAGCAGAAAGAATGGCTCAGATATATTACAGCTCATATACATCCCAAACATGTATGCATTATACACCTGGAAGCTGGTTGTTCTTGTGTGCATGCTGTATACATCTGGTCCAAGGAGACTTGAAATTTATTTCAAGAAACAAAGAAATAGCATGTGCAAATCAGATAAACCATGTTTGAGGGTTTTATATTTATCTTATGGTCTGAAGCTCATGTCATTATTCTAGTACACGTATTTCCTATTTATACTATACAGGATTGGACATAAAAAAGAACAAGAACTGACTATATTTGTCTGACCAAAAAGTCCATTATGTATGTGTATATGATGGACCTGGGAGAAAATTACTTTGGGGAGGTTTTCAATTGTATATTTCTCTCATAGAAAAGAGAGCACATTTTTATTTCTTTCTGAGATCTGACAGATACATTTATTTACTGTGAATGATGCTTTTAAAATTGCAAGCTAGATTGCTCAGTATTAAAGGGAATGGCATTGTACAGAGCAATCAAGCATAAAGAAAACCAGTATAATGAAAATAAAAAAGCTAGCCATGGCTGTTTTGTACATCACCCCTAAAAAAAAGGACAATAGTTTTTAGAACACTGGAAGACTCAGCAGGGCCAAACAGAGTAATCTTGACAATCCAATTCCTTTACTTTTCACAGAATTAAAACTGGGAGGCCTGTTCCTATGTAAAATCAAACATGCTCTTATTTACCTATACTGATCCAAAACTTTTCCAATTTTAGTGCTAGAATCTTTTCAGCTATGACTTGAAGTTGGCTCACCACTGCCACTATTAACATCTGACTAGGTTACTATATTGCATCAAAGCACACTTTATCACATTTTCCTATATGACAGAAACTCCAAGAGCTTACTGCAGCAAGGCTACTATGGTATGATCCTATGAAGGACTAGATATCCCTCGCAAAGATGTTCAGCATCTGTAACAACCAGCAAGCTGAAAAAAAAAATTAATGACATTCCACATCTATCAAAATCAAGTTCTTTGTTCCTAAAATTATAGCATTTCAACAAAATGAAGACATATTATCCAATAGTTATGACTTTGCTTTATAAAGGAGAATTCGGAAAAGAGTTCTTGAAATTTAAAATGATGTCAACATTAATGACCATTACGATATTATTCACTGCACCTATTTGCACTGAAATGAGGTATGTAGCCTGTGTTTGGGTAGTAGCCTGCCAATGTACCTTACATAAAAACCAGCTATATTTATATATATAGGAAGGAAAAATAAATGCCAAAAGAAAACACATGAAAGTGTAATTTGCCCAAAAGTTCAAAATGGAAGAGAGTAGAAAATTCATGTTGTGTACATAAGCTGTACTTTGAAGGTATAGAGAAGTAAAGAGAAGAAAGGTCACTCTTAAGAGTACTGGTCACCACACTATCTGTTGATTGTATTTTGAATTTATCAGAGGTTTGTGATTTTGGCAAGAGTACTATTATGAATTTTAAATGACAAATCTGCTTTCCTGTGGCAAAAACTGGAATTCCTTATGAGGAATGCATTCAGTTTCTCAGGGAATTTTGCCCACACAAATAATTTAGGATCAGAACTCATGTGAGCATGCTGGTATACAACCAGCCTTCCCATTCTGGATTCCACCTCAGGTGCTGCACAACTCCCCCAGACTATAAGGAGAAATATCTTTCATTTTCAGTAATGCTGTCTGCAATGTATTCTCAGATCACTTCTCAGACTGTTCATTTGGCTGTTAATACAAAAGGTTCTTTCACAAATCCTGAGCTATTTACAGAAAATGATTTTTTCAAGGCAATGAAGAAATCTGAATAGCCAGATGAAATTTGGAACTGCATGTTATTGTTGGCAAAATGTGTCTGCAGGTGTCTGGGTTCTCAGTTAATACTACCTTCTTCCTATCTACATAACATGTGGTAATGGGCTACAGAAAATCATTGCTTAGTGTGGCCAGCCTACATGATCTTGTGATTTTTAGTTTCTCATCTATTTTGACCAAGACTGGGAAAAAAGTATAAAACATCTTGCCAGCTATTTGTGATATCTACCTTTTAAAATCATTGTCATATTAAATCTCAGAATTTTGTTCTGAACAGATACTCTTCAAGATCACAGTATGAGGTGACTTCTGCATGACAGGGGCTATTCTGTTAAACCCTAGGAAGATGGTATGGTATTCCTTAGTGTTAACATGAGATTATACCTCACATATAGGAGGGAAAGAGAAGAACTTCTCTGAGTTGATGCAGATGCAGGTGTCTGGAAGATCACATTGGGTAGCCCTTGCTGTGCTTCTGGACTAACAATACAAAGGCTTTTCTCAATGCATTTGCCACAGTTCTACCATAACTGTGACAATTTTTTCAAAGGTTCAGTGTAACAGAACTCCCTATGCTAAACTGTCTCCCTTCTTATATTCACATCAAGTTCAATGTTCCACTTTTAATCTTCAAAGCTCTGTTACTATAGCCTCAGGCTACTTCACTGATTGCCTACCACAGAATGATGCGACTTTTCCAGGCAGTGGTTTAAGAAATATGGAATTTAAAAATGCAAGGATGAATCTCAGGAGGGTAGAAAAAGAATTCAGAATTCTCTCTATGCACCTGGAACTCATTCAAAGAAGTGAAAATGACCTCTACAATCTGCAGAACTGAATGCCAAGACTCAGATCTTTACCCTCACCTTTCCAACATTTAGATCTTATTTGGATGGGAGCAGTCTAGAATATCCCAGCAGAAATATTTCTGTAGGAAATATATTTTTGTTGTGTATTTCTGAGTTTTCAGATTATTAAGACTTCTTAATCCTTTTAAATTTGTATTGCTATCCAAATATGGGCCCTGAAAAGCTTTACATTGGAAGGGAAATTATGTAATTTGACACTTACTATTAGCTACAAAGCTGAGGATTTCTGGGACTTTTAATATCTACAGATCTAATTCTGACAGAATAATACTAATAAAAAGAATTAACTAAGGATAATGTTATCGTTAAAGAAAGATCATACTTTGAATACATATTACTTTGTGAGGGCAGCAATATTAAAATGTGATTCACATAAAGCTATTCATATAAAGCTATTCTGAGCAATCATATTAAATACATTTTTGAATGTTTGAAAACCTTACTTAATAATTTACTTTGGGGCTGAAGACATTAATGACTACATAAAGACAAGTGGGCTAGAAAATTAAAATTGGCACATATCATACATTTTGGGGCTTTCCAGAAAACACGTAGTATTAACATAGTTTAAAAAGTTTAAAAGAGGTTAGAGCAGAGTAACTGATATAAAATTAAAATATTCTTTGCAGGAATTTTAAGTTACACTGGGAAAAATAAATTGAACAAGATATGGTTCAGCTGATGCAGGGATGGTTTTCATAAAACCAAATGCCAATCTATTACTAAAAGTTCCCCCATTTTCTATAATGGTGAAAGAACTGGATAACACATTCAATTGTTGATTATTGACATACTCCTTTCTCAGCAGAGGTTGCACAGTCTTTTTACACTTCTTTGTTGCTCATTTTCACCAGGATTAAAAGTAACATAGACCTTTGCTTCAGCAACTGGGTTCAAATAAAACTTTGCTGGGCATGTAAAATTTGGTTGCTTAATTAAGAAGTCAACAAGTATTAGCTGACAATATTAATACCTCAGTGACTTAAAGAGGTTCAGGCAGGCTGAGGTAGAAAGTCTGATAAGGTATTGAGGACAAGGACTCATTTTGTGGGTGATAAATTATACTCAGTGGGTGTTTGCTGCATGACTTATCTTTGGGCTTGGAGTATTCAAATTTAGATCATGAAGAAGGTCAGAACTGCCTCTCCCAGAAATACACCTATAAGGGCACAACCATGAGCATTTGCAGTCAGACATTTAGCTTTATTTTGTAGTGTTTATACAGTACAAAAAGAGCAGTTAGCATAAAATTATTTTCTAGGAAATTGTTGAAGAGTGAAAATGACTTTAAAATAAGTGAATGAATACTGTGGTGCTAATCTATGCATTTTGTTTATTCATTTATGCATTTTACTACTAATTGGCAATATGATTAAAGAAATTAGAGTTAATTAAAGATAAAATATTTCTCCTGTAAATCATTTCATGCATCTGATAATGTGAGTTATGCCACTCGGGGAATGTGTTTCACTCATAAAGGCTACATGTTTATAGCCTGTGTATAACATTTGTAACCATCTGTCTAATATGTTTGGTTATTATTAAACATAAGTCAGTGGAAGAGTTACTTTTTATTGAATAGCTGTCTCTTGCTTTTGTAAACTGCCTGTTTCTAAACTCTGACTCAGGCTGATGAATAACAGGCAAGTTATTCCTGAAACCAACACTATTACTATACCAGGCAGAAGACTTGCACCACAGTAAGTACATCTCATCACTGCAGTATTGAGTCAGATCAAAGTGGCTGTCATTCTTTCCAGCTAGTTGGGTGCTGGAATGAGTTTAGGGAAGGTAGGTAGGGGAGAAGATTTATTTTTTAGAATATATATAGCAATAGAGCAGGAGAAGTCTGTTAATAGAATTTACTTTGCATGTAATAAACCAACATATGAGCCTCTGAGTAAAGTCAGCGCATGCATCTTTATTGTGTATTTTTTTTTCACTGCTCCACAGACTTTACAGTACAGGAGGTTAAGAAAACAGAATCGCTGTCTTGGATCAAGTATAATACTAATGTGAAAGACTCTCCCCCAGCCCTGGCCTCTAACAGTGGTTTCTGGTTTCAGATGCTTCTACTCTCGTACTTGAGGAAACATAGGAATATGTACTTGGGAAATTATAAATCTTTCTCTGTAGTGACCCACATCATCCACAGAAATAAGAAAAAAAAATATTAAAATAGCAGAAAGAAAACAGTCCAGAAGAAACCAATGCAGTCATTTAGTATATCGTTTTTTTTTGTGTCAAAGCAGGATCTACTGTTCCTCTAGGCAGCATTTCTCCAGGGACCCTGCAGTAATTTCTGATTTCAAAATTTAGGAATCCTTACTGTACAGTGGTCTTAAATTCCTATCTAGAAATCCAACAAAATTCGAGAAATTTTGGAAAAAAAAAGTTATATTTAATTAAACAATATTATCTACCTTCAGACAATATATTAACTGGCTTAACAAAGAAAAACCTACTGGAGGAAAAAAAAAAAAAAAGACAACTGACAGAAAAATAAATTGGACGTTGTTCAACAGATAAATATTTTTCCCCCAAAGGTAATCAACACTATCAAAAATTCCAGTTCATTGGTCAGAATTCATGCTATCTTGTTGATTTCTACCTTCTACAGCTGAGTTCTGTTCATATTTTGTGACTGTCCATCTTAGCCATATTTTAACTCCCCCAGTGTAGTAAGGCCTCAACATGGTGTAACTGTGCTATCAATGTGTTTCATTGTCACTCTCACTTATTTTGAGATACAGCTGCTCTCCTAAGAAGCTCTCCTATTTGAGATAAGCTGCTGTCCTATTTTAAGTGAATATTAATTTAAGTGAAAATTTCATTGGAAATGAAATTCCAAGTCAATTTCATTAGCACATATGCTACCAAGTATTAAAATGTTTAACTGTGTGTTACTCAACAGCAGTGAAAATAAAGAAGTTATGTATCAATTTGTACCAAACACACATTAACGGCTCATAAATACTCAAAATATAAGAAGGTCGTCAGGGTACCACAAGGTCACTAGGCAGGAGCACAGCTGTGATGGGGCTGGAGCTGGCACTGCTGCGGCACAATGGGACAGTGACTGGCCATCCCAGATCGAAATGATTATGTCCCCATATTTGGCACTTTGGAGGCCACATCTGGAATACTGTCTTCCTGCTTCAAGAGAGATATTATCAAAGTGAAGATAGAGTAGGAGAGGACCACTACGATGATTAGTGATACGTGGAGAGAGGTTGAGGGAACCATATCTGTTTAGCCTGGAAAAGACAAGGATCAAGAGAGACGTCACTGCAGTTATCTATTGCAGAAAGTAGAGGTTGTTCAAAAGAAGGACTCTTAGTGAGACAGAACAAAAAGACACATAGTAATGTTTAAAAGCTTCAGCAAAATAAATTCCAATTGTCTATGAAGCAAAAATCCTGGATAGTGTACTGAAATATTGCAGCAGGTTACCCGTGGAATCTGTAGCATTTCCATTCTTGGAAATATTCAGAACCTGACTGGGCATGGCCCTCAGGAACCCGATCTAATTTTGAAATTTCCATTCTTTTGGTCAGGAAATGTGACTAGATGACCTCCAGACATCTATTCTAGCTTAAATTGTACTATATTGTTAAGAGAAATTAATTCATTATTCGATGTAGGCTTTGCTTACATAAATGTTTGTGATACAACAATTTTCAAAGAAATTACTGCTGCTGATCTTACATTTATCAAATGAAAGGATACCAGGTAGATATTTTTGATTTTTACTAGTTCAAGGCAAAAATGCAAGCTAAATAAAATATCATGTTTTTGAACATAACTAAACTCCATGACACTAATTTCTATTTCATCTGGAGCCTGGGAGAGTTCTTTTAATATCATTATGAATTAAGCTCTAATCGGACTATCCACCATAAAACTACATAAGTTAAAACATTTCTTATCCAGAGTGCTTCGGTTAGGATAGCTTGTTCATTGTGTTCAAAATTCCATCTTTTCCCTGAGGACAATTTTGCTCCCTTCTGAAATAAATTTGTCTTCATGGATAATTGCCATAAAGAATACAACTGCAGTGCTACAACTAGAATATTTTTATTCTATTGCAAAAGAATCATTTTGATGTCAGCTACACACAGTTATGTTTGGGTTTTTAGCTGTTTGTGGTTGTCATAGTTAACTAATACAGAAGGTCAGATTTGTATTTAAACTGAAAAAGAAACTTAAGTGAATAGATTTGTATAAAATGTACAGGTGTAGACTAGATATATTTATTCTCGTCTCTGCTATTTTGGTTGTGACCCTATATATAGTTATTCTTTTGTAAAATATCAGATTCAATAAGGTGACAATTTAGAAAGCATAAGCAATAATTTTCCTGGCCATTATAAGCACTACAATTAACCTGAAACCGGAGCTGAGTAATGAAACATATTGTTTGACAAGCACCCTAATTACTTTTATTAACAGCAATTCTGAAGACTGTAGTTCAAACAAATCTGATTGCCATATATATAATAAAGTTTTCTGTAGTTTTCTTTACGTAGTTTTCCATTTTTAGAGGATAAAGACTTTCCTTGGGGGGTAAAAAAAATGCTTTTATTTAATCTAATAAAGTAGCTGAATTTGAGATTATGAATTTATACACAACACTGTCTGGAATGGGAAGAGTAACATTGGATTTTAGATACAATACCGAGACAAGTGTCTCAGAGAAGAGCTAAGAATCAAGTTATTTAAAAAAAATTCAAATCTTCAGCTATTTACGAAACTGATTGCCACAGACTTTGAATTGGTAGGTCATCAAAGTCAATGCAGTACTCATTTTTCAGCTGTCATCGTAGTCGTAGACACTGGGTTATTTATGTTGCCACTTCTTCCTATACTTTTTGTTCCCTAATGCTTTCTAGACTAAAGAATTTTGTAGTGCCAGAATGAATGATAATAAGAAAAAAAGCAGAGATGCAAGAAAGACTTTGTCTTCTGAAAAGGAATTTCATTGTCAAGGACATTTTTGTTTGGAAGAACCTAGTTTCTCTAATGCTGCAGAGTTAATTTTAAAACATCTTTTCAATTGGAGTTGGCTGGAGAGTAAGCATAAGGCTTTGTGTTCTGTGATCCATAAGACTATTTTTGTGGTTTCAGTCCACTTCTGTTTTCGCAAATATCTTCATCATTAAAAAGAAAATGGTAATAATTGAAGTTAGTTCTCAAGAATGGGACTGAATTAAGCCTCAGAATACACTGAAGTCAATAATGTTATATATTATTTATGTTATGCACCCAAAATATGATAGGGAATTTGTTGACTTTTAAAGGAAGATAAAGACAATGTTTCAAAGAAATGGCAAATATCTAAACAAAAAAATAAATCACATTCCCAAAAAATGTGAAAAATTTACAATAAGGTATGTTCTATAATGTTTTGTAGAGAGGTTAGAGGGAATAATTTATTCTTAAAAATTAATAATTATATCATTCTGTTTTTTATTGTAATCATCTATATTTGCATAGAAATGATCAAATTATTGAAATTTAACCAATTATAACATTTATTTTCAGAGCTAGAAATATATATTGAAAAAATGAAAACAAAATAAGAAAGCTGGAAAACATAGTCTATAAGAAGTAATTGAATGGTTTAATCTGGTGTACCTAGTAGGGAAAAAAAAAAAAAAAAAAAAAAGATGAAGAGAAAAAAAGTCTATGAACATTTGAAACATGTCGAAGCCAGACCTGAAGAATTATTGTTCAGAGTAGGATTTAAAGGCTATTATAAAAAAGACTGGACTGAAAGTTAGGAAATAAAAAATGGATGGAATATTAACAAAAAATCTAGGAAAGTGAATGATCACTTCCCAGAGGAAATCTGAAGCCTTATTCCCTAGAAGGTTTCAATTTATAGGGGCCAACATATTTAAAGATAGATTGCAAGAAAAGGGAGCCTCAAAGAAATGATGTCAAATTTTCAAAAGCAAATATGTTTAAACATCTGACTAATTAAATTAATATCAATATTAGTTTTACTAGAAACTTCACATGAGTATGACTCTGAGTATCGGGGGCTAAGACAAGACCCTTTGATGAATTCAACATGTTGGTGTCTTATATGTCTTCTGTGCTTCTGTGAAATGTTTGTTGTCTGAAAATGTATAATTGCTATCACAGAACCCCTCAGAGTTTTTAATGTATTTGTTCTTAGAACTACTCTGGAAAGTAAAGAGTTGTTATTTTTGCTTTATAGATAAAGAAATGAATCTCAGTGCAGCTGGTTTGTTGCCCAGGCAAGAAAAAAAAATACTGCCGAAGAGCTGGAAATTGTAAGCAGATAAAACCTAAAACTTAGATTAGTGTTTCACTAGTGTCCCATCTACTCTTTCCTATCTTATTGTTTAAAAAGAAGTGGCTTTGTTCAGTTTCATTAGTAAAGTTCTTTTTTTTTTTTTTTGTATTTTTTTTTATATTTATTGTCACAATCAGTGAAAGTTTAGGAGAAAAACAAGAGCAGTTGCAATAAAACATCTGTACCGTTTTTATAAAAACTCTACAACTTCATAATCACTATTTAGAATTAGTTTCACACAATTACTTTGATTATTCAGGTCTCTATCCTTTTGAGGTCAATAAACATCCGCAAGTGTGGTCAACTATAGAAACAGTCACTGTCAGGTGTTTTGGTTAAGGCAAATAATAAAATTTCATGAAAAATTGAGCTTCTAGTGGCATGAATATACAACTTGGATAATCGTGTAATACCAAAGTGAACCCAGTTCATTGACTTCAGAAAATCAGCATACTGAATCTATATACCTTTAATACTTACCTATGTGAAAGACATGGTGTTTTCTTCTGAAAAGAAGATTCAAATTGCTCTTTTATATCATCCATACACAATTCGCTTATGGCAAAAAGCCATCAGTAGATTAATGTGAGGTATCTTAATTCTGAGAAAACTAAGATAGCCACTTCAGACAGATAAGCTAAAAATGAAGCTTTTAAATTGGATATAAGTAAGACCTAAAAAGGGAAGACTAAACTCTAGATAGTGAGAGTATATAGTGAGAAGCTCATCCTCAGGCAACAAACCATTGAATGCTTACTTTTTCTTGCAGCTTACATCTCTATCCATTAGTGTTAATCTATCCATTAGTGTTAATCTCTGCATCAGCTTTGATGCATAGTATAACTGGCAGAGTAATGGCAGTCATAGACATGCAGCTACAGATAATTTACTGACATATATAAGACCTTTAGATGATATTTTTAGACCCCCTCCCTTTTTTTTTTTTCTCCCTGAAGTTCATTTTTTCCAAGAGAATGGGGCACATTTTAATCATTCTATTGCTTTACATGCCTTTTTTATATAAGAAGATTCAAGTTCTTAATGAGAAAATTCAGGCTCTATCTCCAAAGCGTTTTTGAGAGTTCTTTCTGAAAAAGGACCCCAAATTTTCCTAAGTATGAAAACTTTTGATATCAAAACTGTCATGTATCTTATCATATATGAATATTGTCTTATATATGCCTTGATATATAAAGCAAGGAATGCTTTTTGCTTTAGACTTCCTCTTAAACAGTTTTATTTTTCCCAGTTTTGTTTTTTAAGAATATACAAAGCAGGGAATGGTTCATACTCACAATGATGAAATTACTGTATTTTCATTAGAAAAAAAAGAAGTGTTGAAGCTCTGAGAGCATGGTCACATAAATGAACCATATTAAATAAAAAAAAAGAAAAAAGGAATATGAAAAACATGGATTTGGATTTAATTGATTTACAGCCTGGAGATACACTTTTGGTCACACACACTTGTCATGAGGTAATGTGTGGAAAGTCACTCGATGCATGCTCATACAAGAAGTCACTTTTTGTTAATGATTATGCTATTATTTGTTATGGAAAAACAAAACGATATGAAAATGTATCATTGCCTATAAGACATCAGACTGAAAGACATCAGACTCTGTGTATTCTGTGAGCAGTGGTAAAAAGCAGATGTCAACAACAAATTATAGCTTGTATAAAAACAAGGTAATTAGTAATAATTCTTCAGAATATTTTCCCAGTGACCAACATGACATCCCAGACATCCTCAAATACTGGCAATATCTTTCAATTAAATAGCCCTACCTGTCTTTCATGCATTTTTTTCCCCATCCCACCTTGACTTCCTGGAGACTTTCAGCCCTTACAGATCTTGGGCCAGACAGTTTTGCAACTAAACTACAGAGTGCCAAAATTATTTACTTTGCTTAGTTTTCTTCTGAACTTGACATCAACTACTGCGATTTAATGTTTCTTCTTGATTTCTAAAGAACAATGAACATCTGATCTGACCTAATCATGTCAATACCACTAAATTTTTGCTTAAGGTAACTTTTTTTTTGTTTTGCTTTAGGTATGCTGACAAAAATGAGTGTGTATGCAATGATTTACATTGAGATATGTATATCTACATAAAGTATGTGCATTTATTTTAGAAATGTAGATAGCAATCATCTTCAGAGAACAGATTTCATCCCTTTTCCAAGCATTTTGTAGTCCCCAGGGAGTAAGAAATGCAAAGGCCATCAGAGATGACACCTCAGGAAAGTAAGCTTAACTGGCTTTAGCACAGCCAGTCTGAGCTACTCTCTGATCACTTTGCTCTAGAGGGCAGGAGGCATGTTGCCTGTCTGAAGGCCATGAGATAAATCAGAACTTGGTTAGGTTATCTCTTGTAACTTTCTAGGAAAACCATGGCACTCAGGATCCATAGGCACCTTTTGTCAAGGAGTTTTTAAAATTAGTTATGTTTGTGGGAGTACTTATTTTATTTCACTATGACCTGTGTGTGTTCATTAATACTTTTGCAACAAATCTGTTGATTTCAGGATTTTCTTTTCCCCCAACTTTCTACACATAAACAATGATATTTAATTTTTTTTACAGCTGAAAATAGAAGGGGTGGGAAAATTTAAAATACTTTTTTTCTCTAAAAGAGTGAAATAGAGAGAATAAGCAGGAAATTACCAAAACAGCATTCAAAACAAGATAGAACAATAAATAACAGTAGTTAAAAAAAAAAAAAAAAGGTATATTTCTGTACACTTATAAAATCATACACTTGGAAAGGAAGAACAGCTAAAGAGTTTAAGCTTGAACAGTCAAAACAACCATATTTGAGTGACTATGGTGATATCACAAGTCTCTCTCAAGTTTCTTCTGAATGGAGATGGTTAATCTCAGGCAGGATCACCCCTCCTTTCCTTTCCTGGAATGGACCAGAGTCTCACTCCCACAGAGACTGAGCAGCCAAGATATCAGTAATCTTGCTCTAAAGAATTCAGGTCTGAGCTCTGAAACAGAACTTATACACAACATAAAATCTTTCTGGCTAACGTCCAACATTTAAAGAGCCTCAAAAGCTTTTGATAGGAACAGCAAAAAGAAAAAAAAAAAAATCCTGACTTGTAGACAGCTAATGATTTGGTTTCCAGACAAACAAATCCATTTGGGAAATGGCAAACCAACTGTCTTTAAAAGGTTTCCAGCAGTGTAGGTCACTATACCATATCTAATGGAAAGGTCAACTCTCAGGAAAGGTTAGAAAACAGTGAGAGCTCTCTACTTTTTAACTTTAGATCTTTCCATTGAAATAGTCTGCAAAATGAATGGAAGAGATGTTTCAGCTATATGGTGCGTATACGAACTCTGACTTGTCAAGAGTGTGGAGCACACAGCTTCACAGATGGGGCAAAGGAGATAAAAATAGTGATGTTGAATGCATGTTTTACTGTTGCTGAAAAAAAACCACCAGCAACTGAGGCTGACTGTCTGGTTAGTACTTGCACATGGTCAGCAAAATGTTTTTTTTTTATCTACATGGAAATTATTTTTAAAAAGTAAGTCTTTTCAGTGGGCTTTATACTAAGGATATTTTAAACATTCCTATTTTACCTGGCACCCAGCCCAAAGTTACCCATAATTCACCCCCTCTCCTAAAAGTCAGAAAAGTTATGTCTTTTCAAAGGGAGAAAGAAAGAGAGAAAAAGAGAGAGAGAGAGAGAAAGAGAGAAAGAGCAGTCAACTGCTTTTTTTTTTGCAGTGTTTCACATTTTTAGCTTTCTCTGGACACTCCAAAGATACTATTTGGTGCAATTTTTCTTCAAGTGGAGACCAGAAAAGTTACAAAGAGGACCATCTTTTGGTGAGGTTAATAAATTATTCCTTGTCTTATTCTTCACAGTGAAGAATAAGACCACAGTGAAGTGGTTGGTTTATGTCTAATTTTCACTTGTGAAAGGAAAGAATAAGTCAAAAAGGTTTAAAATATTGCAATTTTCCAAGCAAGTGATGTTTTATTCAACATGTGAAAATCTAACGAGTTCCGCAAACATTTTGTTTCTCTTGTCATCTATTTAAATGACAATCAATGTATATTTTGAGCAAGAATGATACCATTTTAATGACTGTTTTGGGAAAAAAAAATAAAAAGGGTTATTTTAATGTCTTTCTTTCTGCCAAGTCTTAGTCCTGGAAAATTGATACACTGTGCACCTAGAAGATTCTTCAGGAATGATATGGGATGGTAGTCAAATTATTTTGACTTGTGTCAAAACCAAATAAGTTTTTTAGATTCATTACCACAAAATGGTAGGACTATATTTTTCATTTTTCGGAATACATGGCTTCGAGAACTACTGACTGAGAAAGTCTTTGAATTAAATATAATATTTTTAGGCCATTGAAATTTTATCCTCTAAATGTTACTAATGTTTCAGAAAAAAAAATACTATTTTTTTAATTAAATATAGTGGGAGGACATCAACAGAAAAACATATAGGATGAATTTCCATAATTTAAAATTTTGTCTTGGTGGTCGTTTGTTCTGAGTGAATAATTTTTTAGCAATAACTACCAAAACTGTCTGCTATTTCATCCTCTTATAACATTTAGTAGGTTTGAAATTATTCAAAATCCACATTTTCCAGAAAGGATTTGTATAGCTTAAAGTTGTTTTAATTGTGAGAATTACTTTTGAATTTATAATAGCAAATTCTCATGTAGTACACCTAATGGTAGTAAGTAAATAAAGTACATGGCATTATTTGTATTTCATATAATAATATACATGCAATTTCATCATGGAAGTAACAAGTACTTTTAAATTCAAATTACATTCTGACTATAACAGTCACAGATTCTGTTGTGCTACTTATGTCGTTATACACACAAAGTGCAGATTGCACTGGGAAATACTATAGTAGAATACAGACTGCAAAATCTCTCCATTGGAAGTAAAGACATAAAAAACACAATATTTTAATGAATATTTACACTAGCATATTAATATTTATGAATATTCACATCAGACATAAATATCTAAGGAAAGTATGTCTGAAAGAGCTTTGGAATTTGCACCTGAATCTCCTAGATTTGTACCCATTGTTCAATCAATCTCTCTGCTCTCTTTGAGCCAGAACATTTTCCTTCAGTGGTGTGGAAATACTTTATATATATTTTCATCTCTTTACAGCCAAGCACTTCTAGAAATAAGTAACTGTCTACATTCCTTAGATTCATAGACTTTACATCCCGACCCTTTGCATTAGTCATGATGCTTTATTTCAATTATTATAGCCAAAACATGAGATCGATCTCCTTCAGTTTTCTCCTCCTATAGATCATTTTCCCAGGGAAATGGGTGATTCTCCAAAGTCTTCCTAGAGAAATCTGTCTCCTTTAAGTTGTTATTTAAACCTGTCTTTGCACTAAGTTTTCTTGAAATGTTAATATTATTCATGAGCTGTGTTCTTTCTGTGGCTCTCTGCAGTCTTGTGTTGAGCTGTAATGGTGAAAAAGGGAGGGAAAGGAGGACAATATTTCTTATCAAATATTTATACTGTTACTTATATATTCCATATTCCTTTTGACATATTTGGATATTATTGGCAGTGATAGCAAAGGGATTGTGAAATAGGTATCAACATAATAAGATTATTTACTCAATGCTTCAACTATAATTATGAGTATTAGCTGTTTGTTAGTTGAACTATATCATTGTTTTAGCAGCTTTTTGCATCTAGTTTCTTGTTCACTATTGATTTTTTCCCTTCTTGTCAGCACTATAGATTAAGCCTTTATACTGCATTATCCTTTAAGGATCAATATGTAACTCTCTCTATGGAACAATTTAAATATTTGCTTTAAGTTGTTTTGGTCAAAGCTTTGGACATGGCTTTATGGAATGAAACATTTTGTTTTGTCTTCAGTAGATTTTAGTGTAGATTGTGGCTGTCATGATTATGCTATGACACTAGAGTACTGAGTTCCAGAAACTTCTGTTATGCCTGGTAGTACCTTTTTATTTTGAATGAATAAATGAACAGTAAAAAAGATGCCTTCAGTATTTAATTTTGTCTGAATATAAAAGTTTTGATTTTGTTCTTTTTTTTTGTCTTTTCCTCTTTTTTTTTTTTTTTTTTTTTCATGCTGAGAATATGCCAAACATTTGATGGTGTTGGCTTTTAATCAAGATAATAAAATGGTATCTTTTTGTCTTTTTTAAAAGATGACTGGATGTATGAAAAACAGTATGTAATATACTGGAAAGAAACAATTTACATAAAAACATGCCCCACTTCCCTGCCCTGTATTTGGCTTCCTTAGAAAAAAAATGCAGAAAGGGGCTTTTTATTTTCTTTTAATAATTTCTCCCTTTCTCTCTGTCTCTGTCTTTCTCTGTCTTTATTTCGCTGTTCTGCACTATAACAGTAACCTTTCTTTGTCCTACTTTGGCCAAGCAGGATCATTTTTTTTTGCCCCATGCACATTCTGTTGATGGATTGTGCCATCAGTAGCCTGAGGAGTTTAACAGGAAGGCAGCATGCATGGTAAGAGGGTAACAACAGTCAACACAGTACTTGAACACACAAGAGGTTAGAAACTCTCATCTGTTTGGAGCAGTGCTCGTGAATTAGATTTTCCCACACTGTTCCTCCACTACTGTGCTTCAACATTGACCAAGAGATCAATGGTCTTGAAGCTCAGTTTCATGCCAAGTAAATCCTTATCTTCCTATAAGTGAGCCCTTCTCCTTTGCTGACTAGCTGAATAAAAGAGGCTGGTTTTTATCTGTGCTAACTTCCAATTTGTTTTAAATTAGTCTGCTTTATTCAATTTTGCAATGTCCTAGGTATATGCATAGAACATGGATCAACTGCTAATTCTCAGATGAGAGTATAGTCACTTCTGAAACCTCTTTAAAATAATAACAATGTCACATCTCAAGCTAGTTACACCTCCAAATGGGAGCAAATAGTCATGTAATGCTTAGCAATGTCATAGCCTGCCCAGTAGGTCCAGCAAGAGTTAAAACATGGCATTTGCACTTTGCAAAGATGGGAAACACCATTATCTCAGTTTACAAATGAGGAAAGAGAGAAGTACACAGAACTTCTAGTTGCTAGTCCACAGCAATGCGACAAATTATGCAAGGCTAGAGGTCAGGTCTTACAATTATGCATCTATTCTCCTATAGAAGAGCTTAATCTAGCTTGGACAGACTGCCATCCTGGACCTTAAACAAAACAAGTTCAATAATCTTTCCCACAAAGATCATCTGGCAAGCTTGAACAAGTCTCAGTCAACAAGAGTAGTTAGAGAATCCATTCATATTTAAACATCCATGTCCCATTATAGATCTTTGAAGCTCAGAGACTGTAATGGCTCAGTTTCCCAATGAGAAAAGAGGCCTTCCTTGACCTCACAAAGGTATTAGAATAACTTATGTTTAAAAATTGATCAGGAACTCTGTAATGCTGTGATTAGAACTACATTATATATGCAAGATCTCTAATGGAACTGACTAAAAATGACATTTCCTCTCATGAAATTTCTATTTGTCTGTACAAGCCCAATTATTTTGATTCAGAAATATAAATATGATGTTATGGTAAATATGGAAGCAAGTCTGAGAACCTTGTAGATCTCGACTCCCAATATTCTCTGCATGTTGTGATTAATGTGGGTAGTATTTTCTATAAGGCAACATAGCTCTTGATGGGAGCATCAAGATGGTGCTGATGCCACCCAGGCTTTCCTTCGCTGGAGAAAGGAGCAGCTGCCCTATTCCTTTCAAGCGTCTTTACCATGGACACAGCCCAGCTTTGATGATCTACTCAGAGCAGCAGATGGTCTTGCTGCCCCACTACTGCTGTCATTTCTCACATAATTCCTCTCGTAACCATCTCTGCAATCTGGCTGTGCTTGACAGAGCTATCTATAAATTTTGTCAAGTACTTCAACTGTTTTCTCTCACATGTAGCAATTTCTAACATTTTGGCCAGTAGTTTTCCACATCCTTTTCAGACCAGGTAAATTGCCTTATCAATTGCTTGTAACCCTAACATATTTATGTCAAATTTGGCCTGAAGCCAAGTTTGTATATTGAAAATCATCTACTGTCTGTGTTTATGTCAGCTTAGGTAAACTATTTTAGAAATTGTTGTAATTAAAGCAATGCAAATTCTGTGTGCATAGATTCTCGGAGGAAAAGATATATAGTTATTGCCTAAAGAAATTTTCTTCCCAGCACCAGCACTTATTTCTAAACTTGTGTTTCTTAGGATAAACTGTTTCTATACAACCTTACCCTATATAATCTATCATTGCAAACAATAATTATTAGTAATTCTTGGTCTGTGATAATAATCTATAAGATACATGAAATGCAACTTAAACTCATATTTTTACTTTGAGCAATAACTTGGAGAAGAAATATCCAAACTGCTATCTTGTTCTTGATCCTATGCATTGAAAGTCACATGTAAAAAAATCCTATACTTGTGTAAGCAAATACTTTAATAATTCAAGAATAAATTCAGTGTGAGGTGAAATTGTAGAAAATATTTTATCCCTACTTTTCAGGATATGTATATATACATGTATATATGTATGTATATATCAGTTTCATGTAAAGCTGTAAACACTCTGCAGACTTTTGTGGGGAGATGAAATGTTTAAACAGCTTTAGAACTATGTTAGTACTATCAAACTGTATCTAGTTTGAAGAAGACTACTGGCAGTGTATTAAAAAGGATAACTTTTCAAATGGCATAGATTGTACTGTATACACACCTTCTCATGTTCTTGCTAGTACAGCCATCTCCTGAGAGTATTTTTCAATTGCTTTAACAGAGTCACAAAGATGCTGAATTAAAATGTGGAAAAAAAGGGAGCAGAGAGTCTACCTACAGCTTTCATTGCATAGATTGTGACTTATTTTTATTTATATAAATTGCATCATTATAAGACATAATTAATTATTTTCAAGTTCATGGCAATGCATTCAAATGGTCCTTAGGGAGATTTAACTTCAGACTTTGCTGGAAAGGGATGAACATTTGAGATGTCATTTGTCAGGATATTTGTCAGAGTGCCTCTTAGTGCTGATATCCTGAAAATTTTGACAGATCTAAAATTAAAACTCACTGGATTGACAAAACAAAAGGGGAAGGAATATCCAAGCAAGATATATGTGTAAAACTTTGTGTTAGATAATCATTACATTTAGAATTGCATTCATCTAACCATTAGGGGTTTGTAACAGAGTTATAAATATTTCATTGGATTTTTAAGAATAAAAAAAAATCCTTAATGGATGTGATATAGGGTGAGTGCACGACTTCTTGAAAGCTTTGATGTATGGAAACTCCAGTAGCTCTGAGCTGGATCAATAAAACTCATGACTTTGTGTTATGATACTTTAGTATCTTCTTGTCATCTACCATATATTTCCGAAAACAGAAAAACTTCAATAAAAACATTAGGCTGCATTTTTGTTCACAAACTGAAACACTTGAAGAACTCATGAGTAGAACTGTGTAAATAAATGATTTTTTGGTTCACTATGAAACCATATTATATTATTTTGAGATCAAATGAAATTACTTTCTTTTATGATGAAAAAAAGCAAAAAGAGAACAAAACAAGCAGTATCAGTACTGTGTTCTAAAGAAGGTGAAAAAAAATATATGCTTTTCAAGCTAGATGTCAAGTATTCCTCCCTCCAACCACTGTTATCCTGGAGTACTGTTTTGGAGCACCAACTGGCTGGAATCTGGAGCATCTTAAGGATGCAATAAAAATTCCATATTTTTGCTAAGTGAAACAAATTTCAATTCAGTCCTTTCACATAGAACCTCTGGCCACTGAGTTATAAAATACCTGAGATATGTGCCTTCTTTCTCTCTGATTAACATTATTTTCTTTTTTGATGCAAAGCAAGGCATATAACACAACAAGAATGCCATTCAGACAATTTTTTTTCTTCTTCTAAAATAAATTCCATCTTAAATTCACATCAGCCCAGGGATTTATTCTTATCTGCTTGCTCTCTTTACTGACTATATCAATACTTAAATGAGAAGTAGAATATCTCCAACCAAAAGCTGTGTGGAAGCTCTGATTCGGAGCAGTTAGTAGCCTGTCCTTTCAACTAAACAAAATGTTAAAATCTCTGTCCTGAAATGAGTTGATTGGGCTTAAACTTTGACATACTTTGGAGGGTGTTCTCACCTTAGAATTATTAGACAAAAAATAGAATTATATTAGAACAGAATTATTAGACAGAAAGAGAGCATCCACTTCACTTCATCCAGCAGTTTAGCTGGCACTAGCAGGGAAATCTTATCTAAATTTGCAGATAATTTTAGAAAAAGAAAATACATAGTTCCAAAGACTTTACTATTGATTGCATTTCTTATCTCTTTCTTCCCCAATATTTCTTTCCAGCTCTGTCTGGTCATATTGTACCACATTTTGAAAGTTAACATCTGCATATTTATCCATTAGTTCTTCATAAATTATTAAACAAACACAGTGTTTTCATTTGAAAAGAACAAACAAAAAGGGAAAATATAGTCTAAATAAAGGAATCATTGCAGAATATAAATATAACTTTTAATACTAACTATACAAAACCTTAGTTTCTTTTGTTGCTGTAACTCTGTTTCTTTTATGAACTTAACATTAATTATGCATAATTTATAAATATATTTATAAAAATAAAATTATTAATAAGAATATTAATAGAATAGTATGCATTTAGTCATATATTAAAAATAGGAAAAGGTTGAGAGCAACAGTATATAAATTAAGAATTAAGTACTGGAGGTTTGGCTTGATTTTTGTATCTAATTACTCAAGACTCTTCTAGATTCTAGAATGAACTGACTTCATTCATTTCTCCATCTTTTGGAATAGCCTTTATGCACAATATTTTCTTTGAAAGGCTCTTTAACTTGGTTAAAGTTTACTTTGGTTGGTAGAATTCACTCTTGTAATTTGGCAAGGGAAACATCTACACTTTACATTTAGAGGTTTTTTTTTTTTTTAATAAAAACAGACTGTTTCAGGGAATTTGCAAACCTGTGAGTGGAATCCCGGTGCAGCTAAAGCTATAGGAATTTTGCAGCTGCTAACAATGAAATTATGGTTTAATTTCTGATTTTCAATTTGTTTCTTTGCAAGCATCTATGTGTGCTTAATTATGTGTGAAAATACTCAGGCTGTATGAGAAAATGAGATTTTTGTGTGGGCACATGGCCAGTTAATATAAACTTCTTTGTCACTATCACCTGACATTAATGACAAGTAACTTCAGGACAATAGATCTTGCCTTACTTTATTGATTTCGGAGTATGTTTCAAGTGATTAAAGGCTGCAGGCTTGGCTCAGAAAGCTCAGAAAGCTAGTTTCTTCATCTTTATATATAAAGAATGTAAATTTTGAATATCACACGTTTGAGGCTGACAGTTTTTCAAGTAGTTCCTATAATCCAAATATTTGGAGAAACACTGATCTTAAAAATTCTGTTCACTTTAAATCCAATAAATTTAAGGATAAAGAGAACATAATATTAAAATGCTTTTTCTGCACCATATATGAACCATTATAAGAGGAAGCCTAATATGTTTAATTAAGATTTATTTATTACATAAATCTATGAAAAAGTATATA
>VZSG01000897.1:65408-79459 GCA_013398315.1 Nothoprocta pentlandii
GAAGGAAGGAAGGAAGGAAGGAAGGAAGGAAGGAAGGAAGGAAGGAAGGAAGGAAGGAAGGAGTCCTAGATAGTTTTAATCCTGCAAAGTTCATCATAGTTCCTGAAAGGACATTGGAGACAATAATAGAAAAGAGTGTTCCCATACAACACAATATCCAATAGATCTTCCATCTTGGTTGTGAAATATTTTGAAGTCTTAACTGAGACTAATGGACAAAATTTGTTGTGACTATTTTACTCAATATTACAGTTTGTGCTCACTGTCAAACTATGACATTCTCAATTAAAGAGTTGCTTAGGCAATCAAATCCAAGCGCCTTTGTGTACCCACAAAACGTTACATTTTCAAAAGGCAATTGAAAACTATGTGGGCCAGATTATTTTCTGCTAGCTTTGGTGATAGATTCATTAAAGAACTGAGTTAAGACTGAAAACATGATTATGTTGAAATGGAAAGAAAACTTTGACTAATTGTAATTATTTTCTCAGTGGCTCTCACTAACCAGAGGAACAACTTGGTTGAGAAAATATCAGTAGAAAGTTGTTGAATTCTAGGATAGTTTATAAACTATGAAATCAGGATAGTTTATAAAATGTGGTATGAGTCTTATTAAATATATAAAAATATCAGAGTCAATGAACACTGCCAGGATAAAAGTCTAAATTAAACCTTTAGCATCATCAATATTTCTGGTTTCCCATCTGGGTGATTGCACTTATAATGGAGGGCAATATTCATATATTATTAACTAATTAATTAGTTTCTACCATATGTGAAAACCTTTGACATGAAACATCTCCCTAGCTATTAAATGTGACTAAAAGTACAGATAAAGGACAAAGGAGAAGAGTTCTCAAAGCGAAAATCACGCTCCCTCTTACCTTTGTCATAATTATAGCTCATATCAAGTTCAATTTTCATGAGTCATATGCAATGAAACATCCATATAGTACAATGAGCAGAATTCCCTGCAGGCTTAAATTTATTGTTACTTTTTATATTCACTTTTAAAAGAAGAAGTGAAGCATAAAGTTTACTCACGTATGTCCCTCTGCACTTATAATAGGCATGAGATCAAATTTAGCTCATGTTTTCACTCATGCAACATCTATGACTTCAGCAGAATTTTGTGTATTAATATGAATTATCAGAATTTACTCACTTTCTCTACCTGTGGAGGAGGACAGAAAGCGGCAAACGTAGCTACTTTTTGCATTTGTGTTACAAAAAAAAAAAAAAGAAAAAGAAAAAAAAAAGGATTAGCAAATAATGAATAGCAAATGGTTATTGTATGAAGAAAGACTTGCACTCTAAAGCAGCAAATACTAAATTTCAACTGTCCCTATTTTAAAACTAATATATGGGAAGGAGGCTGAGAACTTGTAATGTCATGTGGTATTTTTCAGCGGTGCCTTACCAATTTCCATTTTACAAAAATATTCCTAAAACCTCTCAAATTCTTTGTATTCTCCTGACTCAGAACACTATTCCTATTTTTGTACCTATATATCACTGTGTGTAAACATTATATATCACAAATGTTGCAAAGTTTTCAAAAGCATTGAGATGAATTCCAACTGCAGGCATACATAGAGAAAATTGACTATATATATATTTGCTCAAACAATTAAGCAGGATTCTTCATTATAATCTCCCTGGAGCAGGTGATCAATGCAAGGCACTGAACAAATTGAGCCTTCCTAACCATCCTTCCTAACACAAGAAAAGCAACATGCTAAATTGATAACTGAGTCATACTATTTTGTATTGATGCAATTTATTCATGATGCTACATTAAAAGCTACGTCAGAGACCATAATCTAACATGGAAACTGCTAATGCAGAAAAAAAAATGTGAATCATAGAATCATAGAATGGTTAAGGTTGGAAGGGACCTCAGAGGTCATCTAGTCCAACCTCTCTGCTCACACAGTTTCACCTAGAGCACATGAGTCCAAGCGGGTTTTAAAGATCTCCAAAGAAGGAGACTCCACAACCTCTCTGGGCAGCCTGTTCCAGTGCTCTGTAAATAAATGCAAGTGTTTTGGGTAAAAATGAAGAGCAAGCTGAAATCTTTAGAAAACTAAATCTTACTGTGTTTTATTGTAAGAATTAGGAGCCTCCCTCATAGTAAGCTTTTCAGTTTTTAAGTTAACTTAAGTAACTTTTGTTCTACCCATATATTCTTTCATTGCTCTACTATATTAAAAATTACTCTGAATAAGATCTGACTGCAATGTAGACAACACAAATGAAAACACAAACATACAAAAAAAAATAAAAAAGCCTTTTATATATATATAAATAATGATAGGAAAATGTTAGAGCCATCTTTGGAAATGAAGATGTTCAAAGTGAATTGTGGTAAAGTAAATCATTCAGGTATATAATTAAGAATATAATTCACAGAATGAAAAAAATGTAAAATATGACATTTTGAATTTTATAATGAAAAGATTTTCAATTTGTTCAGGCAGCTTTACAATTTCTCAAAAAAAGCATATAATACATCGGCATTATAAATAACTGATCTATATAAACTTTTCTTCCGGATTATTAAAAGAACTACAGGCTGCTTTGGAAAAATTATAGCAAGGCAGGACAACATTTCACTTCCCATATGTTTCAAAAACCCTCCAGGGGTTTATTGCCCTTTCTGAGATCAGTATAATCAAGAATAACTTGATAACTAAACTCCTGTTTGGATAATATTACCTTAAAATTTATTAAGTCGGTATGAAAACCTGATATCCTGTAGGGCAAAAATTTATAGGACTTTTTCTCTATAAAGCTATAAACATGTAAAATATTACATTGCAATATACTTGTCCAGATAACTACTGAGTTAACAGTATAGAAAATAGATCTGACAGAGAGAAAAAAAAATGTGTTTTTTTTTTGTTCATTTCTTTGTTTTGATTTTCTTTTGTACAAGTTATAAAAAACTTACGGTGAGAATGTTTTGCTTTTATTAGTACTGGATATATCTATGAAATGTGTAACATTTTTTTTTCACATGTACCAAGCTACCAAAGAATCTTTTGGTACAACTGCTTATTTTCAGCATGATACTTGTACATTTGTACATTTGTACAAGTATCATGCTGAGCACTGGTAATGTGCTCCTATTGAAGTCCTTAAGCCTGAGGTGCTATGAACCCTTTAAATCCACACAAACAGGGACATTTCAGAGGCATAAATTGAAGTATTTGTCTACCTCTCACTAAATCTTGCTGGCAGTTGGATAGCTAGGTGTCATTTGAGGTTTTAAAAATAGTTGCCCGAGGCTCTCGAATTAAAATAACTTAATTTTTTAAACAAGGTGAGAACTTTCAGTTCTCTTTGAAGTTAACCAAAGTCTCATTAAACCATCTGTGCAACATTTTTTTTTCATGCTTTTCTTTTTATTCCTATTTATATCATGAAAATGTTGACATTGAGGAATCAGTCTTCTGAGTTCTCAACAGGTAAAAAAAAATGTAAAAACACAAAAGAAAGGAAGAAACTAAGAAGGAATTTAGATAGAAAAGGGAAAAAGAACAAGATCTTCAAAACAGTTGGGCCTTGTTAATTATTGAATTAGGATTTGTATAGTACTTAAACACCAGATTTCTTTTTAATAACTAGAAGAAATATTTAGTTTTCTGAAATTTATTCTTCCTTTTACCCTTTAAAAATAACAGGAGGAACAGACAGCAGTGGGTTACTCCTCCTCCAGGTCCTATGTTGGAACCTAGCAATTACTTTCTGTAAAGAAAACCTGAGTCTTTAGTAAAGGCTTAAGGACATCTCCAGTTTTTGCAACAAGGAAAAGGAATCTCTCCAACTGAGGTCATAGTGGTGTTTTTAAGTGAATGTGTTGTTTAAAAAAGGTATATCTTCACCTTTAAACCTAGCAGCTCTGAAATTCTCTTCATTGGAAGAAGGTGATGCACATGGCTTATCTATTGCACCATTTATCCACAAGCTCATCAAAAATTTCTTGTGGGCACAAGCATCACTCTCTGTTCATTTCTCCATCTGTCTACAGCATCCAGGCTATTCCTGGGGCATTTTTTAAATTAGCTTTTATTTCAAATTAGTGGCACCAGTGAACAACTGTGAGAATTTCATACCCTTTGCAGTGGTTACAGAGAAAGCAGGAAGATTTTTATCCTAGTCTTAAATTAATAATTGAACTAAGAAGAAAAAGAAAAAAACTTTCTTGTACAAACCTATGATAATAAATGTCAAGCAACAATTGGATGTGCACTTTGCAGATATAAGAACAGAGAGTAATTTAGTCTTATATCTTTGTGCTAAATTGTTTGTGGTACTGGCTTTTAAATTCAAATGTATACACGAACAGTAAGTGAGTTTATAGTCTACACTGGGAATACCAGAAAAAAAAAAAAAAAAGATAATAGATCATATCTACCAAAGAGGAAATATTTAGTTCCACTCATATTCGAAACGATATTCTCTTCTCCTTACTTAATGGGAAAAGAATAAGCAACAATTTCTTTTCTGCTTGGATTTCTTTTTTTTTTTTTTTCTCCTGAGTTGACATAAAGCTTAGTTTATGCCCTCCCACAAAACAGTCTATACTATAGATTTTTTGTTTGTTTGTTTGTTTTTACATAAGAAATAAGATATCTAGAATAATCTCTTTTCATTGTAGTTAAATCTAAAGCTGGCTAGAGAATTAATTATATTTTCTGAGAAAAATATATAAAAATGATTTTTTTAAATTATTTTCTTCTTCCCACAAGAGTGAAATTCTACAAATTCTTTTTTGAAAATCAAGCAAGCATTGCTTGTATAAACAAGGAGGAATCCCTCCTTCAAGCTCATGGATTTCTCTGAGCTTCTCAGACCACTGGCTCTTTAAATTGACCTGAAAGAAAGATTAGTCTAAATCTTTCCCCAAAGTTTTTCATTTTAAAGACACTTGCATTTCCTGAAAGAAAGGCATTGTGACAGAAATATTCTGAACAATTTAATTTTGAGGACTGACAGCCATTTATTGATTCATGCAAAAGATAAAGCAAGGACAACATAGGTAATGAATGTCAATGTAGGCAACTGATACAATTTTAATCCAATTTAGATCAGAAACAATCACCTGTAATGTTGCAATAGCTGCTTATTTTTCATGTGTCCTTGCCACTGTGGCTGATACTACCCATTCTGGTTAAGTGAAGAGAAAAATTAGCAAGGAGAAGGGGATGTGTGCACAAACCTGGTTTTGTGCACACCTTATTCTAAAAGCAGATGATAACCTACAGACAATTCCAAAATACTAACAGCAATAGATCAAAACTGGCTGTCTTTCTATAATATGTGCTTTGTTTCTAACAGCTTTTAAGTATTTGATGTAGAAAATAGTGAAAATATATATTTTTTGTCATACAGGAGGTTTGGTTAAAAACGGAGAGGTAAAAGATTCAGATTCCCATTAATAATCTTCTAAAGGAACTAGCCTACTAAAACCTTTTTTTTTTAAATTATTATTATTATTTTTCTTCTCTATTTTATTCCTCTGGTAATAATAATGCAAGAAAAATAAAATTTTGGAAGTTCAAAGTTTCATTTCTGTTGATACAAACAGCCAAGTGCTGAGATGGCTATCTAAAGTTTTTATGACTCTCCAAAGTCTCCAAGGTGTATTTTCTTATCACCTGAGTTTTATACTATATTTCATAAAATACTTCAATTACACTGAGCTTGTTTTGTCTCATGAACTTCAGTCCCATATTATCATATTTTATCGAATAACTAGGAAGTATGATAGATTGATGAGAGCTGCCGGAAGAAGAAATAGATATTCCTGAGTAAAATTCTGATAAGTGTTTAAATACTTGCTTAACATAAGACTGTGCTTGATTCCCTGGGATGTCAGTGAGACTTCAGCACATATTTACATGAAGAGTTCAACAGCTATATATGCACTTACCTAAACATAGATAGTCTTGTGCTTATATACCAGGACCTTTCAAAAGATAAGAACAAGCTGACAAGTTATGGTATGAGGAAAGATAGAAATATGTAAATGAAATTAATGGAGAAAAAAAATTAGATTTTCCAAGAGGACAAATGCATGCTGTTGCCACAATTCAAGCAATCATTTTCTGAGACTTTATGAAGCAAGAGAGAATATAGAAAACACTCTACTGTCTGAGCAGTGGTGTCCAAAAATAAGAGAATGAGTCAATATTTAGGACAAAAAAAAAAAAAATTAGATTTTAATTTGAGCCAAAGAAGCAACTTAGCACTTCTGTATCCTGAATAGTCATAGCAATCAAGTCTAAGCATCCCGTCTAGTTGTCCTGGACTGAGCTTTAGGAAACCTAGAACAGGGGAAACAAATATTCTACTTTCATCCTTATATTATGCCTTCTTGATCATAAAGTTTGGAAGAGAAAAGCGAAGAATGCCATCACTATAAGCTTCACTAAAGTATATTAGTGTACTTTAAATAAAAGCTCTCAGTAAAGTCATGTTTTGATAATTCTCTGTACAACATATTCTTTCCTCTATGCCTCTGATTTTCAAGGTAAAAAATAAAATAAGTCCTAAAAAGCACCACTGCTTCATTAGACAGAGTTATGGTTCTGTCTATGACTCTCTGTTTCAAGAAGGTTATTATTTTTAACAAGAAAAATTAAAATCATATTATATTGCAAAAGGAAGCTGTGGAAACAGAAAAAGTAAAACTAATATTTCATTTAAGTTGTGGGGAGTAACAAAATATGTGTGTATATATATGTGTATACATACAAACACATATATACATATATATGCACATACACACAGTTTATATGTATATGTGTGTGTGCATATATGTGCAAATATTGTGTTTTCCCATGAATAAGTAACATAATATGATCCGTAGAAAAGTGACACAAAATTCACCTGATGAAATGTGTTGAAACCTGGAAAATGAACACACAGACATGAGTCCTACAGACATAACTGCAATAAATAAAGTTGTATGAGCAACCATGCTCCAGTGAAATCCTCCAGGAATTGATTTCTGACTCAAGACTGCTTCTGACTCAAACAACTATATCTATGTCTATGAGCATGGAACCAAGGAGCAGCAGGGACAATATTACCTTTGTCAACAAGACTATGGTATCGACCGTTTGCTGTCTTGAATTGTCTATTCCTGGACAATTATAGCACACTGGAAATCATTCAGAAATGAAAAGAAAGAATGATTAGCAAAGTAATGTTGACTTGCATTTATTGAGAGACTCAAGAATTCAAATCTTATTTATCAGTAAGAAGCATGCCAGTATCACAACCTGACAAATGAGTAATAAAAGGCTCTTCAGTCTAGCACACAAATATAATCCAATAACTGGAATGTCAAACAGGGTAGATTCTGATTGCAAAGTGAAAGTAGATTAAGCAGAATTATGTAAAACTTTAATTTTGAGGCTAAATAATTCTATGTCACTTTTGCAAAGTTTACATCAAAAAGAAAAGTCTTTCTAAGCAGTAACTATTACTGTTCTTTCAGTGGTTATATGACTGGTATTTGCAACAGAGCTAGCTGTTATTTTTAACCCCTTTACCTCAACATTATTTTCCTAATGTCGATTTAACATAGTTTTTTCAAAGAACTTCATAAGATTTGCTTTTAAATCATAAAAGAACTCAAAATAAAGACATCTAAAAACAATGCTGTATGTATAACACTAATTAATATGCTAATTATAAGGATTATATTTTTAAAGTTGAATGGAGATAAGATAAAGACAAGATAAGATAAAGACAAGATAAAGACAAGATAAAGAAATACAAATCTATTGCTCCCTTTTCTCTACAAATATTCAAAATCTGAACCTGAATAAAAGTTATGCAAAGAACAAAAATATGATGTTATTATCATTTTGTTTTCTGTAGGTATTTCAAAAGTGCTCTCCATCATGAGAAATGCATTTCTCTTAATGTCTTTTGTCCACTAAATATGATATCATACATACATCACTAGTTAGATGATTTCTCTTCATCTGAGGTCCTTAATCCTGCTAACTCACATTTCTTCATAGCAATAAAGGAAAGAGAAAAAGATAATGAAATGTGATTTACAGGCAATCAGTCAGTCAGTGATACTTCACTTTGTTCATACAGAATCACTAGACACTAGTTCAATTAAAATCAACAGCTCACAGGTGTTCACAGGAGATTTTTTTCTTCCCTCTTGAGGAGACAGGCACGTTCTTAATGTGATTAGCTTAGTTCAAGGACTTTTTTGGTGGTCTCAGATAAAAGAACAATGTCTAATAATATAAAATGACAACTGCATTTGGGTATATTAATTTCTGGGTAGGGAAGAGGAGAATGTCTTATTCGGTGACCTCTACAATTCCAAGACTACTATATATGATTTCTGTTTTTCAAAAACATTCTGTAACAGTTATATGATATTCTACAAGAAACATTGCAATATTTATCTTTTGCAAAACAAAGCCGAAGAATAAACACATTGTTTATAAGGTAGAAATTTTAACCTGTGAGATAGTGAGCATATCCAGTGATAACAAAATATCTTTTAGAGGTTCTTTTCATTAATCTTTGGACTTTGCATATTAAACAATCTTGGGCATTCCTTCAAAAATAAAAGATGTGTAAAAAGGCTGTATTTGTGAATAGGCAGGGGCAAAAATATCATTATTCTTTGCTTTCTCTATTGCTGTTTCTTGATGCTGTAAACCTATCATTTGCATTTACATTTTTCATTATAGATAAAAAGGCCACATTTTGGCATGTGGAAGCTCATACAGGGCCTTATTCTTTCAGGCTTTATAATGTAGATGAGTTTTGCTGAGTGAAGGTGTTTGTTGCCAATCAGTCTTGCCATTCCTCTGGGGACACCCAGCCATAGTTCAGGAAATCGTTGCTCTGTATGTGGGTATGTATACATGTTCTCATAAAAGAGCTGCCAGTCCTGAGTGGTCTGTGGCATCTAAAATGGAGTCATGATTACACAGTGGATGACAGCGCTGCATTCACAGCATAATGCATAGTCCCCTTGGGTTGATGAGCATGATAAGGTGTGTCAGCTGCAGATGATAAGATGCTTCTCAGAACTTCAGTTCTGTATCAGGGTATTGGAGAATTCACTGTTAGAGTAGGATGGAGCCTTAAGAAAGCACCATGGAAATGGTGGGTCTTTAAATTTTCACAGGTATTAACACAGGATATTTGATATTTCTTATTCTATCAGAACATTTACTTGGAATAAGTCCAGAGAGATCACATGAGTGAAAAGAAATGGCTGATACATTGTATCATCACTGTTTTATCTAGGTAGTGATTATCTATCATCTTTTCTGTGCAAATTTATTAAAAAAAAAAAAAAAGAAAGAAAGAATTGCCCTACAGGTGTTTCAGTATGAAACAATCCAACACAATCTGAAGACTACATGTGTGAGTTGAGCAATGCCTTTTTTTTTCTTTTAGAAGTGTTGACATTGATTTTCTAAAATACATATGATGGAAACTATTCATTATTGCTGCCATTTATAAGCTGCTGCTCATAAAAAGCAGAAGCATCATTCCATAAAACCCCATTCATCTGCAAAACAGCTAGGTTTTAGGTTTGCAGGTTTGAAAATCTAGCTTTTCAGGTTGGCAGAAATTTAAAAGCAAAACCTTGGTTGAGAAAGCCACAGCTAACTGTGGTCTTAACTTTGGCAAACCTGTTAAACAGTATTGAGTTAAAGCTGAAAGTGGAATTTGAACACGATCAGTAGGTAGTTGAGACATAGTAAATGCCACTGAATAAGGTTTGCATTCTCCAGTGCATCAATGCTTTGCTTATATACATATAAGTGAAAGTGCAAGCATATCTCATATTCCATTTTATATACTAGCATCAGCCTATTCCTGGTTTCCTTCCCTCTGTTTCCTTTGCCAGAAAGCATGAAAACTATAATTAGAGTATGAAATAGCACCAATGGCTTATGTTAATAGGAAAGGTTATCATCATTTGTCTGGATGTAATAGGAGTCTGTTCCTTTAGTGCTTCCTAACATACCACAAAAATATCCATGTGTGTATGTATTAAAATTAGGGCTTATAGTTGTACCATTCACATGAATAGGAAAGTCCACTAGAAACAAAAGATTAATCTTATTCAACTTTTATAGCTAAATTGGGCATGTTCTATAGCCTGATCTTCTAATCTTACTAAGTAGGCAGAGTTAGACACAAGAGACGATTCATTCCATTTGCCTTAGGCATCTGTAAAAATGGGAGGGAACTTGGGTGATATCTTAGACCCTATGGATAACTCAAGTTTGTTTAGACAAATCCCAGCAAGACATTATAATGATTAAAATGATGTTGTGCTTATGTTTCAGCACAGCAATAAAGTCTCAGACATGCTGGCACAGACAGAGAGGGGGTGAAAATCAGCCAGCTTTCTTCAAGTCAGTCATTGTTATACATCTTACACATTCTTTATACATTACAAGCTGCTGAACTCCAGTTACCTGAACAGACAAATGAGAGGTTTTTCAGTCAAACTTCTAGTGAAAAAAATAGGCAGAGAGAAATGTATATAAATGGAGGATGAATTATTACTGTAGCACTTCACCTTAATGATGACTTCTAAAGGCTTCTTAAAGACGGTAAAACCAAAATAAAAATAATAATAAAATAAAACAAAACATTGTTTTGGAAAGAATAGCCACTTAACATTTTTTCAGGAAAGGATTTAGGTCTCTGGTATACATACTGCTGAAGTTAAGATATTTCATATTCTTCATATTCAAGATTTGATCATGTAAACTGCTACACCAGAACTATAAAGAGTAAAATGTTTTAGTGTACTAAAATTGTGGCAGCACTGAATATTTACAGTACCACAGGTACGTTTTTACTGCTGTCATACTGCTACAGGTTAAACACTGATCTCTTTTTAAATGTGTTTCCACTACATCTTCCTCATTTTTAGGAAGTTTGTGAATCTAGCATGCCAAATTTACAGGTACAAGTCAGACACTATACTTTGCCTTACACACATTTGTTCTCGATGCAGAAGTTACACAGATTTTAGCATAGAAAACTACTCATTTACTATTTTCTGATATAATTTTAGACTGCTTGATCATCACTGGTGATACAAGGAGGGGGTATAAAAATATAGCCTCTGATTCTTAGTTTGTTTAAAACATATCACAAAGCTGCAACTCACAGCTGCATTTCCAATCAACATGATGAGCTAATCCAAGCATTCATCACCGCTGAAATGGGGAAGTCCCAGTCCCTATCACTCACAGGTGCGTGTTCTCACTATTAACTCTGTGCCAGTTCCACATTTTTTTTCATACCACCCATGAACAAATGTAACTCTATGACCTCATAGGAAATGGATCAAAACCAAAGACTAGAGAGATTCATAGTTTGATTTAGTGAGTTGGTGTCCTATAAACGGCAGAACTCACATGAGAGTGTGACCATGCTACTAGGAGTAACAGTAAGGTTGGGTAGCAGGAAAAGGTAGGTTTTTTTTTTTGACAGTAGCAGGTTTAGGTGAGGTGATGCACTTAAAAAAACAACCAGAATAAAGGAGCTCCTAAACTCATATGAAGGATTAGGTTTTTTCATAGTGACATTTCATTTCACTATGAAATATACTGTAGTATTCCCTGTCTTCCCTTTGGTATCCAGTGCTATATACAGTAGGAGAAAGGAAATTATAAAGACTGCTTGAGAAAAGAATAGATTTAAACAATGAAGTTAATCATCTGGGGACACAAGAACCACTCAATCTATTTCACACATGAGATCTTACTCCTAAGGGTTATCTTGAAGAATCTAAGGTTAAAATACTTTATATTTACTCTATTTATATATTTATCCTACTTGTGGGTCCTAAATTTCTATTTCTCTCTTTCCTTTCAGCATCATAAAGTTAAGTCCAGAATACTCCAGCTTTCAAGAAAGATGTTAGGATGGAGATATCCCTAACCTTCCCTAAGCAAATGTGAAACATGTTTTAATACAGATAGCTACCTGAGGCTTACCAGATCTGTATCTGTGGGGGAAAATAACATTTAATTGACTCATAGGCTGCTAGGACATCTCATAATGCCTTGAGTATGCTTAATGTTGGGAAGAATGAATCCAAACTTTTCTATTTAAATGCCTAGTCTAAGATAGTTATCTTTGCTCCATCTGTAGGCAAGGGGAAGAGGTAGATATCTTCAGAAAGTGATAGAAGACATTACCTCTGTCTTCATATTTCTATAGACAAAAACTGTATTATTTGTTTAGGTCATATATTGCTTTCTTATAAAAGAATAAGCAAGATGATTCTAGGGAAGAAGGATTTTTCAGCACTTTGCAGACACTCATCCAGGATTTTTTGATTTAGAAATTATCTACAGAAATCAAAATGCACACTCTAAATATGATGAGGGAGTATAAAAAAATGCTATATGTAAAAATTCTTAAAATATCTCTTTTTAAGAGCTAGGAAATATTATCTTATAAGACCCTAGCAGTACCTTTAGAAAGTATCTCCTCTGTTGGTGTATTCTGTGAATGTAATATATAATATACTCTATACTATTAACTATGTGCTTTCAGACTACATTTTATATTAAAATGCAAATTTCCATCTGTACTTTTAAATATTGGGCTCTACACAAAGGAGGCAAATGGAGGCTGTACTTAATGGCTGTTTTCAATGAGGCTTTGTAGATGGTTGACAACACTTCAAATAGTTTCTGTTCCATTATAGAAGTTTCCTTATATTTTATCGATTAGAGTTTATAAAAAATTATAATGAATTTGCAGAAGTTTGGTACTAGTTATTAAATATATGTATTTAAGATCTTTATTTTGAAATACTGACTTTTACAACTTGGTTTGAGGGGAATATTATTTTGTTGTTTCCTCTCTCTTACACTAGTTTGTTTTTCTTCTGTACCCAGCATTTCCCAGTCTCTTTCCCACTCTCTTTTTAACTTCTTTTTAACTTCTTGTTTTTTCTTCTGTAGGGAAACCTAATTCCCTGATTTGTAAGTTTCATGTGTATACATGGATATTCAGAAGCCAGCTGAAATCAGAAGAACATAGAAAATCAGAGTTTTTATCTCTAGATCCTTAGTTTATGTATTCTTTTTCAGTTAAACACTAATGAGTAAGAATTCCTTCTGCAGAGACTCACGCATCCTGATAGACCCCTTCATATCAATATGGCCCCAGGCAAGTATAGTAGAAGTTTCAACTTGAATTTGCTAGCAATTAGACTGTAAGCATTTGAAGTGATGATCATCTCATTGCTTATCTTGAAGGTAATGAAAATTGTCTTAATGTTACAAAAAAAAAGAAAAATCAGAATATACTACTTCCTCTATACCTTTCATCAGCTTTTGCATTTTTAAAAGTCTCTTTTGGGCATTTTCTGAGTAAACAAATAACATTAAACACCTTGATTTTCGTGTATCATTTTGTTTTTTAAATATTTTTTTTTTATTTTTATAATACGTTTGTTCCCTTACAACAGTAAGGAATCTTTACTTTTGTAGAAAAGAAGACAAAAAAAATATTATCTGACTCTAATAAATTTAAAAACAACAAACAAACAAACAAAAGATCAAAAAACATTTAGTAAAACAGGCTTTGCTAAGAAATTATAAAATCCCTGTTATCAAATCAATATATTAAAATACAATATTCCCTTTAAGTTATTGAAAATTTTATCAGATTATCAGATTTGGACTAAAATTGTGCAATAAACAAATTGTTAATATATCATGAAATTAATTTTCAAAATGAAACAAAATTACTTCTTCAAGAAGGTTGTCAAATCATATTATCAATTTTTGGTTTTATCAATGTGAAATGAAATTTGGCAAACAGCACATACTGAAGTATGCCTTTTCTTTTTCAGAAACATGATGTGACTAGTGGAGCTGGAATTAAAATAACGGGATTATCATATTAGTGATACAAGAATACATTATATGATTGGGGTTTTTTTTTGCACTGAGTTTCAGATTTAAAGCTAAAATAAAACTTGCTGTGATATTTTTTATTGAGAG
>VZSG01000897.1:103066-116449 GCA_013398315.1 Nothoprocta pentlandii
TGTGCTTTATGACTCATACAATAATTGTATATATTCATAATCTTTTTTTTTTCTCAGATACCTGATTATTACAAATTCCAATTGTCTACGTAAAATCAGAATAGAATCACCTGCTAGAAATACATATCTGGGTTTGTAAACTTACCTTTCATGTTTCTGCTCTTACTACTTTCTGCTTTCCATTATCATTGGAAAACTGTAAAATATATATTCATGAGAAGAAAGTATGTTAAGCATGCATAGTAGAGAAGAGTAGAAACATTGCTCTCTTGTTAAATGTCAGACAGTACTCCTCAAGTTCATATGCATTTTTTATAACTTAGGGAATAAGTTCCTTTCTGTCTCACCTGTATGACACACTTTTGGGTTGTGACCTCGTTGTGACAATTCTGCCTAGCACCTATAAGTGAACTAAGTTTGCATAGTCATACCAGCTGTGATGTCTTGTCATGCTTGTTTTAGTGCATGCTGAAAATATCTCACAAACAGATACTTTATATCAGAAAGGATAGAGTGATTACAGAAAAAGTGGCATGTCTAAAATACTGGTAATTTTTTTCAAGATAACTTAAAGTAAGCTTCATCTCTTGATCATTTGAGGTCATTTCAGTGAAGAGGGATGGTTTTCTTTTTTTTTTTTTTTTTTGAAGACAAGACAAAAGGAGATTGCATAGATGGATTTTGGTTACAGGTATGTGCAGGAAATTTTGAGGTTACTAAAATATTCAGTGGAGTGAAGCTGTCCAAGAAAAAAACTCCTTCTTTAAAATAAGAGGCTATTTATATAAATTTAGAAAGTGTACAAAAATTTGTCAAACAAGATTTTCCCTTATATATGTGTTTCATCCTTGCATTATTTTAGATATTTTAGGTTATAATCTGATGAATAGTTAAGGAACTAAATGCCAAGAAGTTTCTGCTCCCAGCGGATCTGAAGAGCAGTTTAGACAACCATTTGACAAATTAGCATTTGGTTTGTACATCTGTCTTGTTTCAGCTGCATCTCTGAGGAAGTAGAAGTCCTCCAGGGATTCTATAAGAACCACTCAAGGAAATGGCTAAGTTTTTTTTTTCTGATAGTGTCCATAAATAGCCCAGCTTACTGAGTTTCAGAAGTGGCTGATTTTTCATGTGGTCTTTTGACAGTTCCAGGTTTCAGGCATGTTGCAATTGAAATGGGAAATGCTGATGGCATCTCAGCCAATTGGAGCAAGTTGCTTCTCTTTTTTCATAAAAAGAAATGAGACAAAAAAGAGTAGCATCACTATACAGGGCACATTTCACTCTTGACAGGGATCCCGTTCGTACAGTCCTGCTGTATTTATTATACAAAGATTAAACCAGAAAAAAAATACCCAGGTAGCCTGTGGATATGAAGTAGCCATGATACTATGTTCAAACTTGTATATAAATTGCAGGGGTGAAAAGGGCAAGAATTTGAATTTTTTCCCTCAATTTCTTTTACAGACAGCAATTTTATATGACTTTGTGGTCTCTTTAATGCAAGTTTCTTAAGCCATCCAGGAATATATTGATAGAGATCCCGTATTCCACAATCTCTTCACATTTTCCTGAGAGAGAGAATGATACAAGACACCAGTCTCCAGGGGAAAGAACAGTCAAGTACTTTTCTGATGGTTAATAAGTCTCCAGAGCATGAACAGGGAAAAGGAGAATGGATAAAGTGCTTTTTGGTGACTCTTTAGTCTACTGAAGTTTCTAGAGTAAGAAACACTGTGTTTATCTGTGAGTTGGAGACTGTGGCCCAAGGCAAATTACTATCTCTGATCATCACCATAGCTCTGTTTTAGGCTTCAAATGCTGCATCTGCAGCGTACGAATAGCACCATTGGCCTTGATGTATATCTATAAAGTTTTAACTGTGCATTTAAACTGCTAAATTATGAGCTGTAGAACTCTAAGTAGTGCCATCTTGTCTCCTAATACCGTCCTGTATGAGACTGTAAAAAATAGTATGTTTTTCAAGCAATTAAGTTCATTTATAATTGGAAAACAGTTCTTCTTCTTCTTCTTCTTCTTCTTCTTCTTCTTCTTCGTCTTCTTCGTCTTCTTCGTCTTCGTCTTCTTCCTCTTCTTCCTCTTCTTCCTCTTCTTCCTCTTCCTCTTCCTCTTCCTCTTCTTCCTCTTCCTCTTCCTCCTCTTCTTCCTCTTCTTCCTCTTCTTCTTCTTCTTCTTCTTCGTACAATGAATGGAGAGGAATGAAAAGTTCTTCCCTTTTAGGATGAGATTATAGTAATCTCCATATGAGGCTACAGCATTAGGTAATCTGAGAAAATCTAGTGTTGTATGTTGACAATTGTTATTAGCTATATTTCATCATAAAAGCACATTGCATTCGTACTATGTAATCTATATGCTTAACCTTTACATAGGAACTGTTTTAAATCTTTACGGTATTTGGAAGTCAGTGATCTACTGTCAGGACACAGTAGCCATAAATGGAGGAGGCTGAGGCAGAATTTCAAGTTGAGTTTATAGGGGAAGGATTAACAGAAAACCATTTTTGTGAAGCAGGCCTTATCTGTGGAAACATTGTGTATCCCTGGTTTGCTGTAGAAAAGAACCATAGATCTTAGGGTCATGTTAAATTTACCTTGGTTTTTTAAGTAAAAGCCTGTGCCAAAAAGCTGCTTGAAGTAGATTGCTGTTAAATTTTGCTTCATTTGTTTCATTAACTATTTTAGAAGATAGGATCTATGAGCTTTATCCTCCAAGTACCTTTTCCCTGGTCAATTTTATTCATATAAGCAATTTCAAAGATTCAGTTTCAGCTATGTTCCAGTGTAATGACAGTCCCATAGAAGTGGGACTTGCAGTGTCCTACAATTCTGGTTAGAAGTGAATCTTTTGAATATACTAAATTTGGTTTCTAGATTTCTTGAATGGTATGTCCATTCAAGAAATACTCAGGAAAGCTATTAGTTGTCCTTCTGTTTATTTCAGTAGCAAGTTGTATTCTTATCATTCAAGATAAGATAACAATGATCATTTTAGGACAGAGAGATTTCAATTACTTAGAAATAAATACAAAAGAAAAAATAAAAGTGAACTTTTAGTATTAAAAGTCAGAAAGCTTTCTTTCCACAGGTCCCTACCCTATCTGTTTGGAAAAACCTCTTCTGAATGTCAATAAATATCATGAAACCAATGTCATTTTTAAATAAGAGATTTATTCATATACTAAAGTTCATTAAATTCATACATTAGCTAAAGATTAGCTTGAATGGACTGAGTATCTCACCTGAACTTGGTTAAGTAGCAGAATGTAATAAGTTTTTAGTACCAAGCCCAGGCCAGAGAACATTAAAAGAATTTTGTGTTCTCATTTCACACGTAATCCCAGTTATGTGGAAAGATGACACTTAGGGGGACACTCACTACTCCTCCATTTTTCCATGTGTCCTATTTCCCATGAGAAGAGAATCAAGTTAATATTCCTGACAGAAGCCAGCACATGCTATGAAGCAACCTAATCTGGACCACTACGATATGCCCTGGTAGGTGAAAGTGTGAGTGTAATTCTACATAGAACATGGTCTGTCCCTATAACAAGTATGTTACTGTCTTACATTCAGATGTACAATTATGATGTAATGAAGTCTCCTGTGGTAAATGCCAATCAACTCCCATTCCAAGACAACTCATAGTTCTGTGATAGGAATTCAAAGCACACCATTGTTTCACTTCTATTTTATTTAGTACTCTATTTTATTTTTCTTAGGACCTTCTAATGGATTTTTTTAAGTGACAATGAAACTTGGTGTGAACTTACCATGTAGCACAAATCCCTATTGATCTGTCACCATGTGTGCATGGCTGTGTATGTACAAGTTTTACAGCCTCCAGAGAAGGGTATCATGTAGATCAGATAGAGTTGCTACTATGTCGGTGGTTGATTTATTACAATAAGATTGTATAGTATTTGTGCTAATTAGTAAGTATATAATGCTTCCTGCTTCTATTGTGCTGCATTGTTTCTCACAACTCACCCGTAGCTTAATTGCATGCAGAGATGGCTAATGAGAAAATGCTGATGAGGTCATCAAAGCCAGTTGCCACTTTAAAGGACAATCATTCTGGAATTAACACTTTAGCAGTATTAAGAACACATGTATATTTATGTATGCATATGTAGAGAGATACAACTTTATCTTATTCTTTGTACAGTGAGCCAGGTGCTTGGCTGTAAATGTTCAAAGAAAAGTCACGGATCATTCCTGGGATTTTAAGTTATTTAACATAAATTATTGGAATTCCTTGTACTTCTTTGAAATGAATAAGTGCCAAGACTTCAAGTAAAATGTGTTCATGTTCATGTCAGGTAACGGTTTGTAGAAATTACTGTATAAAGCATGAAACAAATCTGAATTCTGATGACTGAAAAAGGTATCTCTGCTTCAACAGTGAGCGGATACCTCTGTAATTGCCTTTACTCATCTGAGCTCTGATTATTTCAGAGGGGATGACTGTGGGGTCAAATTGTAAACCAGCCTCAATAGTGTAGCTTCACTAGGTCAGAATATAACTAAACAGTGGTACACTCTTTCATTTAATATTCTGTGAGTCTTTATATCACGGCCAGGTACACCACCACAATGCCATAAGGCACTTTATAAGGCAAATGGTCTAGAGACATATTGTTAAAATCACGTTGAGATTGCCATAACCAACCCCAGGAAATCATCTTACTGGAAAACAAACAGTGGCAGAATTGCACATTACACACTTCTATTTCCATTTATTTGCTTTGCCAAGTACATCTACAAGTTAGAAATTAGACTTTTATTTACATATTTGGAAGGTCACACTATGCATTTCTATGTATTTCTGTCCCTTCAAATGGCTACACATTTGCTGAATGCCCCATACGAACTAAAACTGAATAACCAATAGACTTCCTGAAGTAACCAAAGATTGTGTACTCAGTCCCCAACCCTGTATCTTGACCTCTAAAACAATTCACCTTAAAAATAATTTACTTTCTCTAATGATGAAAACATTATGAGAAAACATTCAGACAGGCTGTAGACCACCTCAATCCCAAATATTCACATGTAAGTACTCTCTCTGCTGTGTTGTGAATGAGTGTGCATATATATATATATATATATATAAATAACCATGAAAAATCCAACTAGGAGTGTATCTCTTTACTTTGCTCACAGTTAGCCAAATTACTGCTCACCTCATCTAACTAAGAAAGTTAGAGCCCATTGAGAATTAAAAGAAATCCTACCATGTTTGATGAAGCCATAGAGACCATTTAAAGAAATAACAGACACAGAATTCTGCTTTTCTTTCCAGGAAGTTAACAGTATTACATCACTGTGACACCAAGGTAAGGGAGAATGGAAAAACAGTAATTTCCATCTAAGATAATGCAAGGTCTTCAGTATCAGTTCTTACATCATTGCTTTGAGGCCAATGCGAATTTTCCTTCCCACTTTAGACAAGGTAAGCAGGGAGAAAGCCAACAGGGAAAAGGAGAGGTTAATTGACTCGAAACTATGAATTCAGTTGGTGGCAGAACAGTGAATATATTCCAAGAGCTCTACTTTCTTGTCTGTTCTGTTCTCTGGATCTCAAGAGCAAAATATTTTGATATTTTTAATAGATTTAGATGTCAATATTCTTGCACTTTTTGAGTGCTAGTTATACCATGTTACTGCAGTCAGTTTATGGGTTAGGACTTTATTTTAAGCATTTCTTTATTTTACCAGCAATAAAGGAAATACTACTGTGATCCCTGATATGTCCCCCTTCAGTTCAGCAAAGCTGAGCTCTGAAAATCTAAATGATCATGCAAATGAATTAACAATTATGCTAAAATTGAGATTTCATACACAGGGAAAATTATTATTATTTTTTATTATAGTTACCTGTTTTCAGGATCAAAGACTTAAGACTTAACATGAAAGGGAAAGTCTCTTAGAATTCATTTGATCTTGCAATAAATTGTCAGGCCTTTCAAGTCTTGTTCAGAGAGGGTGTCCTGAGTATATAAGCATATACTGTATCAAGATCCATCTCCAAATAAATACCTTTTTCTCATATTTAGAAGATGCTAACCACTGCCACTGTTACTGAATGAACTATACGGTAAAGATAATAGTGTAGTATGCTGAATAATGACCCAATTTTAATTTGTGTATTGTTCGTTGGCAACAGTTCTTGACAGCATTAACTTCTAACATTATTACTGACTTTCTCAAACTGACAATGATTGATACTTCTTGGCAAGCTGATAGATAACTATTATTCTATCTACACCAACAATCTCTCTGTTCAGTAGAACTCAGAATGCAACATATCTGAAGCTCCTAGAGAAAGAGGAGATGTGTGTATAAACTTTTTAATTATATATAATAGGATCTCCTTTTTCACCTCATTTCTACTCTCTAAAACTTGAGCTGCATTCTTGTTATAAAGATTGTTTGAATTCTTGTTATTTAATCTCAGCCTGTTCCGTTCAGTATTTCTTCACCACTTACATGTAGAAGTGTCACTATAAAGCCTACCTGAAAACTCTACTCAGAGAAAAAAAAAATGGCTGTATCTGCCTAGCTCTGACTGGCTAGATTATTTTGATATGAACTGGAAAGCAGAGAAGTGATTGAAGAACTTTATTATGTAGCTATGTTGACTTCACACTTCTTGTAACATAGTTGAGATGAGAGACCAGAAGCAGATGGAAAGCCTTAAGGCAACAATTAATTGGCCTTAGTTATGGATAAAACTAAAAAGATTGGACCTACATGTGATTAACAATTCCATTAGCGGCTTAGGATGACAATCTGTTAAAAAAGTAATAAATAGATGAGATGCTTACTCTTCTGTAATAACAGACAGCAAAACCAAAAACATACAGTGCTGTGTAGAAGGTCAAGTTCAAGGTGGCACCACAAGGCAAGGAAGCCAGGCTGCTGGAGGTATGCAAAGGATCAGAATGGATGTCTCACAGAATTATAGAATCACAGAATGATTAAGATTGGAAGGGACCTCTAGAGATCATCTAGCCCAACCCCTCTGCACAACCAGTGTCACCTAGAGCACATTGCACAGGATGGTGTCCAGGAAGATTTTGCATATCTCCAGAGAAAGAGACCCCACAATCTCTTTGGGCAACCTGTTCCAGCGCTCTGTCACCCTCAACCTGTACCTGTGGGTCAGACAGGAGAGCTAAAGGATCTTTTTCAGCACAAGTGATTTGTGTGCGTGTGTTGTAGATGAGAAATCATGGAGCAGAGATTGCTGCCCACCCATCATGCCTGTACAGCTAATTATAAACTTATAAACTACGCTTTAGTTCTTGTGGCTACAGCAAGTAAATTGCACTGTGGCAAGAAAATAGTCAAGCAGCTGAAAATCACACTTGTCATTTTGGATGCTTTGGATGCTGTCTTTCTTTTAGCAGATGATTCAAAAGGTTGCTGTGATTTCAAGTTCTCGGACTGCTGGCTTACGACAGAGGTTTTTTTGGTTACAGTTGCCTAGGTAAAATTTATATCAGACATTAATGGCAGATGACCGTTTCAGAGCTTTTAATTCTTCTACCCTGTCATTCTGATTTATGTTTTTCATATTGCAATTTTGTAATTCAGTGTAGTGTACGTCTACTACACTGCAGATTTTGTGTTGTACAAGTTTTATTCTTTCAGTCTGATCTTGATATATGTAGAACTGATTATTTAAAATGTTGGAAAACTATAATGAATTATATTGCATCTGATATTACATTCTGACTGAGAATCATTTTCCTTTTGTCTTAAAATTGTTGGAGAAAAAAACATATATTTAAAAATTAAATGTTTTTGATGTAACAGAAAAGGAGGGAGAAATGATAGAAAGAGAAAGTTATGGTTAGCAGCACTGAAGACAAACTGTATAATCAGAAATTCCAGTGTTCCATTGCCATATTCATTTATCATTAAAAGACACATTTCAAAACAGAAAGCAGAGTAAGATTGTTCACCTTTAATGTAGAAAAAAGCAAATTAAAAAAGGAGTTAAGGATCACAAAGTATCCTCTATTTGTCAGTGTACAATTTATCTATGAGATACAGCTAAAAACACTTTGATTCTGACTTTGTATATAGCATCTGTATCTTATTTCTTCAGATATTGACTTGTTACACTATTCAAATAGCAGAAATACTTCCTTCTTTCTCTAAAATCCTTACTTTGAGGAATTGATTTCTTCTTAGAGTGATTTGTTCCTGCAGTGTGAGGAAATAACAATTTTGGCAATAGAAAACGCAAGGGAGCTCTTATAGCCGGCTATATATATGCATATATGTATGTATATAAAGAATTACATTTGTGTCATTGTAACACACACAGCTGAAAAACATCTGATAGTCAGCACTGGGCTGTTCTTTGTTCATTTGTCCATCACAGTATAATATAAAGGAAGAGTTTGGGGTGCAGCATGTTAATGTTGACAAATTTTGATGAGCTTATGCTATAATGTTTCTTAATGAGCCTCTTAGTGAGATTTTCAGTTCTTAGGGTGATTTCATGGAGAAGCCAGCAAATATATTGAAGATAGATGCCTTTACTTATGTAAAGTCATCTTAAAAACCTGTACTGAAACAAAGAGAAAGAGATATTCAATGCAGTTAATATCACACAAAGCAACTTCTTAACTACAAATGACAGAAACAGAAGAACTGAACTTTTACACTATAGTACAATGAATCCCTTATTGCCTATTTATTATTCATGATGTGCTGGAGACCTTGAGATCCATTCAGACTCAGCCCTTAGTTGGGCATGGATCACATAGGCAGATAAGAAGAGAGGATTCCTGGCTCCATGAGCTTTACACATAATTACTTTACAAAACTTGATCTTTTTGACAAGAGCAAGTCTATGAATTTCTTAAGATATGAATATAGAGGTAATCTTTCTGAAATCCTGAGCATGAATTAATCAGTGTATCTTTTATGTTAATAGTATAAGGACTGCAAACAAACAAATAATTTTCAAGATATCCAATAGAAGAGAAAATGTACCAAAGCTTATAGTTAAATCTAAAATTTTTAACAATGAAATCTCAAATCTGAACATTGAGTTTCCTACAGCAAAACACATATTGAATTCTCTCTTACACGTGTGAGATTTAAATTCTGGTTACAAGAATATAAAATGAAAATGAAAGTTCTATTTTTAGTGAAGGCAAGTTAAAAGACTTGGTATAGAATTCTACAATTCAGTAAATTCATGTGGTCTATTCCACTCTTCAGCTCTGGAAGCATATTGATTTCCATTGTTCTGATGAAGGCTGTAGTAGCTAACTGCTTATTGAGCAAAATAATATGTTATAGTTATGACCTGGAAAAAAAAAAAAAAGCATTTCATCCTCTTCAATGGGTTCTTATTTGCATATGTGTGCATTTCTTTAGGGTAAATTTTGGAGACTCCTCGAATGGTGCCTCATATAAAATGTCTAGACACTGTCAAATAGCTCAACCTACAGGAGCTCAATTATCACCTACAAAACACACAGTGTTTCCTAAACATCTCATTGATCTTTTTAGTTAATATAAAGCAGTCCACATCTTAAGAACAACTAAACATATTTTTAACACACCCAAACCTTTCATTGATTGTACAATATATAAAAAAAGATAATCAACTTCCTAAATATTTGCTTATCAACAAAAAATGAAATATTCTTTCTAAACACACAGATTTTAATCAAAGATTCCAAACATTTTTTCCAACATATGTTCTCTTTCACTGAGTAAAGTGGTATTATCATAGTCAAATTATCATAGTCCGAACTACATATGCACATACAAAACTCCCTGCCAAGGAAGTATTCAGCAAAAGGCATTCCCATTCAATCAACACAGAAATTGTGTTTGTGTTCAATGTAAAAGGCCTATATTTTCTGCTATATTCACTTCCATTCCAGGAACTATCATATATAATATTTAGAGGAGCAATGTAGATCAAAGCAATTGTCTAGCTATACGCTTACAGTTTGTGCATTCCCATCTCAAAATAACACATTCTAAGATTAAACACTTGCAGACTAAAAAGGACAAGATAGACAATATAGTCTAGGAAAGACTGTAAAATAAAGACTGAAAAGATCATCCTTGTTCTTTCTGAAGAAGTTTTATGTTAGTCGGGATATGTGTCCATGCTGCCTACACATGATAGAAATAACTGTCACTTTAGTCAAATATGCCATATTAATTCTTTTATAGAGATTGAAACAATTTTATGCCAAAGCCACGAATTAATAAAGAATAATGTTATTGTTAAGAATATAGATGAAATACATTTTCCCAGACAAGAGCAACTTCCTTTGTGAAAAAATACCCTGAGAATAACTAGTAGATATACAACTGTGTGCATAGGTACATTACAAAAATATTAGCGGGGGAAAAAAAAAAAAAAAAAAAAAAAAAAAGAAAAAAAAAAAAAAAAAAAAAAGTGGAGGAGAGAAAGAAAAAAATAAATAAGCCAAAATTGTCTTTATATGTTCATCTTGAGCATATCCCTGACAAGGAATCCTTGATCCATGTAATTAATATTGCATATTATTACCCTAATACCTCTTTAATATCTCTTTTATATCAATTCTTTTAGAGTGTATTAACAGCTAAGGGATCTAGTAAATCATGAAACAGGAATGGTATACACTGCTTAGAAAAAAAAAGTTCTATAATGTTAGAAATTATCATGATAAAAACAATGAAAACAGAAGAATAACAGGCTGGAAATCATAGTCTTCAGATCTTTATAAACTTATTCTACATATCACACCATTCACAGCAGTTGTTATATTCCTAAGAATTTGTAAGAATAAGCATTAGAAATACAAAATGACAGAGTTACTTCTTCTGTGAATAAACTTTTCTAGACACTAGAGGTAAAATTTTTTAAAGATCTCAGCAATTAATTAAGTTATTTGGTGTTATACCATTGAGATCAACAAAATACACTATTAGTTACACATGCTAAATCCAGAAACTTTGGGTTCAAGTTATTTTCCTTTCCCAGTTTTTCATTTCCTGCTTATGTGTCATATGTATATATGTATAGAGAGGGGGAGAGATAGAGATTATATACATATGTTCAAATAGATCATCTATATTTGTACTGGATTGTTTTAGCCTTAATCACTTAGGACTTGTAGAGAAGTTGTAATAGTGGCTAAACAGTGAAAAATGTTACTTCAGTTACATCTTACAGTACATTGACTACTTAAAAGACTAAGGGCAAGAACCATTACTATTCAAACATTTTAATGAGCTCAGACAGTATCTTAATTATATGTTTTCCTAAGGACTAGTTTGCACTGTGCCCTCAAAACCTACGTGATTGTACTTTCTTTAATATGGAGTGCACAAAAACCATAAGCTGGTCTGACAGTATTTGTGGTCTTCTGTTTCTTCATGCACTTCCAAGTTTTGTTTCCATACACTTTATTCTTGCCATAGTGCTTTCTTGCATAGTAGTCATGACGAGTGTGAATGAGAAAGGGATAAAGAAGCCATAATACCTGACAGGATGTGAGTTACGCTGCAATAATTCATATTTTGTGTGTTGTTAATGTGTCTGTGTGTCATCAAACTGCAAATGTTGAATTATAAGAATGTAGCTCACACACTTAAATATGTTATTAGTATTTGAAATGATTTTTATGATAATAATTCAAATAAAAATGCTAAAGTTCTTCCAGAAGAATTATTAATCTAAGTACTTATTATGATTATCTTCTTTTTACATTCTTATAAAACCCCAATGAACCTGATGAGACATCACTGAAACCAATGAAGAGTTTACCATCAATATCAATGGACATAGAATCAGACATATTGCTTTGTTGGGATTTTCATGAAAAAGGACCAGAGGATTTAGTCTTTATTCACTGCAAATAATATAAAAATAGATTATATATATATGTATATATATAAAACAGAAAAAAAAGTCTATTTCCCAGTAGAAGCTACTTTAATAAATTGTTCCAGACCTACTACAGGCTTTAGCTGAAATGTCAGCATTGAATACATAATTTCTTTCACTCCCCTCCTGCCTAGCAGCAGTGCTCAGCTGTGCTTCAGAGGCAGTTTGTCTTCTGAAGTTTTAATACTTCTAATTTACTTTATGAAGTGAAGTAAAACTTGAAAGGAAAATTCAGAAAAATTTGTTGCCTGTAGTGAGAGAAATGGAGTAGGAATGCATTGTATTCTTCTTTGAAGAAAATTGTATATGAAGCATGGAGGATTGTAGGGAGCTGAATTTCAAAAGTAGACAGTCCTGTTTCTGCCCCATCAGGATGTTGTATGTTATAACACTTCAAAGTCAGCAGGGATGCTTTCAAGTTAAGTTTTGGCATATAAAAAGCTAAATTAAGACTACAAACTGACTCTGGGCTTGACCTTTTAAGTACCAGAGCTCCTTGAAAGTAACCTGTACTCTTTGCACCAAGCCACAAACACAGCTGGCAGTTTGGGGGACCTCCAGTTTTACTCCCTTAGTTATTATTTGAATACGAAAACACTTGCTCTTAACAAAATTTTCTGCCAACATAATAAAGTCTGTAATCAAGGAAACTATTAGGCATGTTGGATGAATTTTGTCCTGAAGTAGTTCAAAAATCCACGTTTCTTTGAGAATCAAAGAATTCAAGTACTCAGTAGGGTGTATTTTTACTTTTATTTATTTATATAATTGAACCATCCATTGCACAACATGCAAAACTTGAAAAAACTTGAATGAAATCTTTCTCTTATGCTCACTGTAGTCCTTTATCTTCTTCTTGACAGCTTTCATTTTCCTGGCACTTCCTGTTAGAAACATAAGGTGTCTTGCAGCAAAATAAACCCAGAAATGTGATGGCTCTGAAAAACTTGGAAATTATACACAGATATTTGTCTACATGTTCTTTGGAAGTATATACTACATGTTTATATGTCTGTATGTAGACTTACATATATGTCTATATGCAGACTTATATGTCTATATGTAGACAGAACATACTAATAAAGAGATTAAAAAACACTGCTAAGAAATAAAAGAATTCTCAAATTTTCATTACTATTTTTAACTGGAGTATATGTTACTTAAAGAATATTTTGATAAAAGATTGAGAAGTGATTATTTGAATCTGCTCTGTCTGGTGTCTTTTTACTGATTGCAATGAGAATTCAAATCATAGAATCATAGAATCATAGAATGCTTAAGGTTGGAAGGGACCTCAGGGGTCATCTAGTCCAACCTCTCTGCACATGCGGGGTCACCTAGAGCACGTGGCACAGGGCTGCATCCAAGCGGGTTTTAAAGATCTCCAAAGAAGGAGACTCCACAACCTCTCTGGGCAGCCCGTTCCAGTACTCTGTCACC